>JJRW01S0001567.1:27525-39602 GCA_001188405.1 Loxosceles reclusa
ACTTGCATCATTGGTTACAGCGTTGAAATGAACCATCTCTTCCGTGAGAACCATTGATATCCTGAGATGATGTCAGTGGAATCGCCGATAAGTGAAAACTAAAAAAATCAGTCGTGCCCGCCCTTGAGAATCACTGGTCTAGATCAGGGGCGGTAAAAGACAGATTATACTACAGTTTATTAAATGTGTTATACATGCACGGAATAATGTCCAAAGTGCCGGCTAATACTCCTGCCGAACTCATGAGGTCAATTTGCGACGACACAGAACGTAGTAAAAGTGAACACTGGCTGTCACAGACGTGCGCTACACGATTAGACTGTGGTATGAAAACTGGTTGCCGTCCTTGGAACAAATCTGTTCACGACATTTCCTTGTCGTTTCAGGTACCTCGGGCAACTATAAGTAATGTCATTGCGAAATGGAAATATTTCGGACTTACGGCAGCAGACAAAATACGTAGTGATAGGCCGCAGAAACTCAGAGATCTTAGCTGTCGAACTCTGAAACGAATTGTATAGACGAATCGCACATATCTTTTGGTGAGAACGATCAGTTGTGAGTTCCAAAATGCTTTTGGATTGGTTTCAACGGTCGTAAAGCTGCACGCAATCCGAATGAAAGTATGGTCAGTGTTAAAGGTCAGTTGTAGTGGCACAAAAGAGTCGCAGTCATTCGAATGTAGAACACTGAAAACATGTAATTTAGAGATGCATCTCGTTACCCAGTTTGGCATCGGTAATGTTGGAGCCGCAGGCTCCAGATATTTGCTGTACCCGTCTCACAAGAGACTTTTGACAGCGTCCCCCTAGGGGAGTCAAGTCGTGGTCGCAAGCGACCTTTGCCAGTCGGCAGCCTACCCGGATCAACGAGATTCCAGCTCGACAGAACCGGCGAGAAGCCAAGAGCCCTGCCGCTTTGTATGCGTGCTCCTAACTCTAGTCCATCCAATCAGTTCATTCTTATCACCAAGATCTTTTCCAGTATTTGTGTCCCGTCTAAGCCACGTTTCATTTCAATTCTATCAAGTCCGTTCCGCTCTTCACCAGTGCTAGGCAGTTGAGTTTCTTCCAACAGCCAACCCTCGACGAGCTGCGAGTGGTGAATTCGGGTCCGTCTCAAATCCTGTCGCTTCCAGACAAGCCTGGCCTGGCCGAACGTGCCACCCACTGCCCCGAGGGAAAGGAGATGAATGACACGCAGGCCGCTGCGCGTTCAAAGCATGTCCACGTCCTTCCTGATGGAAGGGCAAAGACTGGCAAGATCTTTTCAGATCAGGGGGGCGAGACTAGGAAACGTGTCTCAGCCCCTCTTATCGTGGAACTTCTTTCCCCATTTCCCATTTAAAACTAATCGGCTCTTCCGCCTATCTTTAGCCAGTAGCAAATCAAACAAATCCTGTTTTGGGCTTCAGCCACGTTTGAGTCTCAATCAATTTTCAAGTAAAACGGGGACCCCAACTCTGCCAGCGTCGGTTTGGTCCACAATAGCTCACGTAAAATGGGTTCAGACACACATAATTATACACTATACAAGATAGATATACAACTGCGTGTAATGCTCAGAGTACTATCTACAGAAATAGCCCCCTCACACCACGTCTGAAAAATAATGTACGACTTTATGTTCGGTGTCGGGCCCTATAGTAGGCCAAAAAGCCCGAGAGGCCCGACGCGTTCGAACTTATCAGTCCAGTCAGTCCCGCTTGACTTTTCCAGACCTTCCCCTGAAGAACTCAGGTTTGGGTCTGTAGGAACACCCGGTTCCATGCTACCGGGCATTTGTACTAGCCATTGACAGAGTGCCAGTGTGCTAGCCGGCGCCTCTCAATAGCACTTCGCTCCAGACTCTCGAAAGAGCCCCCTTAGGCGTCAAGTCGGGCACTTGCCTAGCCTCTGACAGAGTGCCAGAGCCGCTGGCTTAATCTCATTGGATGGGCGCGCCTAATATTTGCGACTTTAAAACACCACCATGGTAGCCCATCCCCATGGCTAACTTAGGCAACGAAGGCCGTTGGGGGACGTTCACACCCAATCTACTTCGTCTTATGCCACAACACTCCCTTCAGCATTGAAGGCCCGAGAGGTGGGCGCAAACCTCGATCGTAACCTTTCTACTGAAAGGGACTCTCGTGCCTCTCACTCTTTGGCACCACTGATCTCGTAAACCGTTCAGTGGTGGTCCCAGGCCCAGGTGGGATAAATCCCGGAAGTAAGTGAGTCGGCCGCTTGCTCGGATCGGGTAACGGCCACACGACCCGGCTCCGGAAGAGCTCTGCTGTATTCCCATTTACCGCAAGCATCAGACTTAACTGATGCGCCCTCCAGGCCAGAGGTCGACAGGCGGACGCCGAGGCAACCTGGCAGACTAGTACGTACGGTAGACCCTATGGCCGTCCTGTATTGGGCAGCAGGCTCCCTCGGCCCTACCCCATTTGGCAATCGGACGCTCTTTTACGTTTGGCGGAGAACAGGTCCTGCATGGGTGCATTGCGCTAACTGTAAAATTTGATGGCTGTGGCCTCATGTTTTAGCACTGTTTTTCTTGTCAGAAGCTAAATCCTGCGCTTCCAAATCACTAGCAACAGTTACACATTACTATCTCTGTTAATGGACTATTTCTGTATCAACAGGGTACTTGTCCTATTCACAAAGAGACGCTGAACCCACCTTCCAACTGCTCATTAGCGAAAACAAGCCTTTGTTTGTCGGGAGGAATGTCTTCTTTGATGAGGAAAAGTCGAAGTTGATCTTACATTGGGAAAGTTATATATAAGGAATTATATCCTTTATTTTCACAAAAAAATAAAAATTTATTTATAAAAACGTTGACTGCGGTTTCGCTGGGACCACATTCCAGGTTCCTCGGAAAGGTAAGTGGCAGAGTGATTCTAGTCGATATTGGTTGTTGTGTTAGAAGTGGCAGTAGTGTTGCCACCTCAAGCGGAAATTTCCATGTGAGGTAATCACTCTGACTTAAAGGGAGGAGTAGACTTCCCGTTGTGTATTAATTACTCAGACTAGGCGTTTATGAAGAATGCTTCCAGAAATTTCACTGCAAATGATGATCTTGGTTGTGTAAGGATTGTAAGCTGACCCCGAAATTAAGTTTATGGTCAGCACTCCAGCGTCTCATAGAAAACTAATAAAAGGAGCTGTTACTTTTCATAAGCGTCCTTTCAACCTCATTGGTTTCCTCAACAAGTAAGGGAACATGTTGTTAAGTTCAATATAGAGTTCTTTTTCGTAACTGCGTTTTTCAATTGCATAATTTGGCTATTTTCCATCCTTTTTTTTACTTTTATGCTACACAGACGTCTGGTAGCTCCCATCTGATTCTGAAATTATAATCAGGGCGTGTTCCGCGTTACCGAGGTTTAGTTCATCCTCTTCTCTACCCTACACCTCTCCTCGCACTACTGGTTGCAGACAGACCATGACCATATCTTGGAACTCAATGCTAAATTAATAATAGCACGAATTACCGCAGATGGCTTCTCAATTATTTAACCGAAAAGATATGCGAGAAAACACCCGAGCCCTCTAACTTTCGCCGGTACAAAAGCGCAGAACAGGAAAAATGATAGGTGCCGTTTAACTACTTCAATGACTTAATGCATCGCAAATAATTAATACGCGACTTAAATTATTAATTAGGCCGGAAATTATATCAGATTTACTGGAGAATGATATTAAGATGTCTAATATAATGTAGGTGATAAAATTAGATAAAAAAAGCTTGTTATTGAGGTCTTAATATTTTGATTAAAGTCTGCATAAATTTTGTGAATAATGAGATATATGCAAGATATTTCGAAAATTTGTCGCTGATCACCACGAGTGCATTCTTTTCTGCATTCCGATGGGGGGAGGTTATTTCATGTAGAGTCTGAAACATTTAGGGCATTATTCTGTCTCACTGGGCTCGAGTCACGTGAGTGTACTTTACTTAATGTAACGGGCCAATTTACGTACCATCTCGAGGACACGAACAGAAGTATTTACTGTGTGGCAGCTCAGGAGATTTGAGAAGCGCATTGAAAGTTTTGTTGCAAATTAATACAATTTAATTAATCCAAAAGCAAAGGTATTCCCAAATTATTGTTGTTCCCAAATAAGTTTCCTTAAGATAGCACATAGAAGCATACACTTTGCAAGTAAGGAAATTCTTCACATAAGAGCGAATTAGAACACCGCATATAATCCGAAAGCCTACGAGTTTCAAACGTGACGTCACGAATGCACGTTATGTTGGAGTACCAAGTTTGAATCGCGAGCGATTTACGGCAGGTCAGGAAACGTCGCCAAAATCCCAGCTATGCGTACACCTTGGCGCGAGGGTTTATTAGCAGTCGAGTAAGGGGTAGGTGAAGAGATACTACGGGGATACGTGTGGTAATCCAAATACAAATAAACTAAACTAGCAACAGGCCAGAGGCCCAACAAGGCTAGTTGGAAAAAAAATTAAATCAAATGCATCAGAGGGGGCCCGGAGTCAATGAACCGCTTGAAACTAACCACAGATCCCAAACTCTCCTCCCCCTCCAAAAGATTATTCCAATAATTCATCACCTCGATGAGAAAAGAATTCACCTCGTAATTTCAAGCAAGCACGGGGTTTGTAGAGCTTCAGACCATGACCACAAGTAACAGAACCTTCCCTAATTTTAAGCAGCGTTCTGTCAAATCCTCGAAGAAGCTTGAATCCCTGTATGAGGTCGCCACGTATTCGTCTCTTCTCCAGAGAAAACATACCAAGGGTATCCAATCTCTCAGTGTAACTTTTACCCGTCATATTCTCCAGAATTCTAGTTACCCTTCTCTGCACTCTCTCCAACAATTGAATGTCCCTAGCCAGATACAGAGACCACACCTGTACAGCAAATTCCAAATGAGGACGAACCAAAGTTTTTGTACAAGGGCAAAATCACATCCGCGGACCGACTACAAACGGCATTACGAAGAAAACCCAGCATCCTGTTAGCCTTTTTAGCTACCTCAGCGCAATGCAGCGAGAATGAGAAATCGTGTGAAATAAGAACCCCCAGATCCCGAAAAGTGTCAACAGCTGTCAAAGCATCCTCTCCTAGATGATATACGTATCTCATGTTCCTTCTACCAAAATGCATTACATGACATTTGTTTGCACTGAATGACATTCCCCAGGACCGGGACCACCCAATCAACACATCAAGATCCCTTTGCAGGTCCTTAGCATCACTAGTATCCAATATGGTAAGAGGATGGAAAACGGATGGTGGCAGATCAAATATGATCTTCCTTAAAAATTGACGTAACACGAGGACAAGGGGTAATGCACAATCCAGTGTTTAACGTTTGGTGACAATCCAATGGAGCTAAAAGACGCGCCAATTTACAATCGTAATACTTTGCTGCTTTGTAATGAGCATGCGCATACTCCGAGCTCGTAGGCTTTCATACACGAGTTTCGGACTATACTTTTGGTTTGAAGTGTGAAACATTTGAAGTAAGCTTTTATGCCGGTTTTTCCGTTCCGTCTAATTTTGGCACTGAGGATTGTGTGACAATTCCACTCACGAGCAGGAAGCCAGTTCCCGACGTCTAGGTCACGGATAGAGGCCTCCGGGTATTCCTACGGGATTTTTTTTCTATTATTTCATTTACTGATCAAAGTACGCTACTGGCCATTAAAATTGTTATAACACGAAGGCGGCACGCAACAAACCCGAAATTTGCATGAAAGGTACAGTATGATTGGGATTCGCAAGTTCATTAAAGCATGACTCACTCTGTTTCCTCGGTTGTTAGTATTATCTTTTCATTATACATGAGCATGTGGCAGGTAATTTGGCGTATAGCTGAATTTCATTCCGCTGTTTTGCCGAGCTGCCCTCTGGGAGAGTGGTATTAGTTTCCTTTGTTCGGGTGCTTTTTTCTCTTTATTTTACAAATACAAAATAAAAGTCCGCAACAGGCAAAAACCCACCATAGATAATCCACGTCCGAAAATCCATAAGATTGCAAAGAACTTTTACTTCGTCATGTGCATAATATTAAGCGTAAATTATGGAACGGTGTTTCCTTTTCCAACTTTGTAACGGATGAATTTATCGGCTAACAATTTGAGCATGAGAATCCGTTACTGTATCACTAGACTGACTTTTGTCAGCGTTAACAAATGAACCCTTTAAAGTAGAAACTCTGCAAGTCCTTTTACTTGCCATAACTTATAGTTCAAATAATACCAAAGTAAATATACACTGAGTTGCAAGAAAAAATAATCAACTTTCAAACTTTTAATTAAATTTGCTACTCTAATTGAGAAGTCAGTAAATACAAAGTTTTTAAAGGAAAACAATATATAAATTTATTTTGGTCTAAAAAGTTACAAAAAAAAGTCGACTAACTTGTCGAACAAAATATAGAGTGCAATATGGCACTAAAATATAATCAAAATATAAGTTTTGATGTCACAAGTAGGGTAAATTTTATACAGAAGTAATTTAAATATTTTTCAAATATGCACCAATTAAAAAATCTTGTAGTTTTTATTAATTGGTTTTAACCTTTATTCGGAAGTTTTTTCAAGTCCAAGCAGGGCCAAAAATGGCTTAATTTACAGAAAAATTTATCTACTTATCTGCAGAAGCCCTTAAGGGCTAGAGTACTTCGCTTCTTTTAAACTGCTCACTTCTCTGCCTGTTTTGGTTCAGGCGCGCCACTTCCTGACATAGGCTCTTTTTTCTTCTTCTTTTTCTCGTGGAGGATGCAGTTCGGTTAATCCTTATGTTAATGTGTTATGGGATGTTATGGGATTTTTAGTTTCATTACAACCTCAGAGCATGATAAAAAATACACAAGAAATAAAGGAATTAAAATCATATGCAATAATTTTATACAAAGAAAAATACACAAAGGCACAACTTTCAATAAAATCGGGGAAACTAGACTGACGGAGAATGAAATACCAACATCAAGAAGGAGTTGGTGTCGAGGTATGATATTCAGACAACACGTGTCTAGGTGATATATTTATTTGATTAACATTTCAAAGTCACAGGTTAAAATATACGCGAAAATAACCACTTCACATGTGAAATTTGCATACATTAATAACCGCTGCAGTCGCCGCGATTTTGATTGCAGTTATGCAGGCGCACATGCATTGTGTCGTACAGGTGTCGTATGTCATTTTGTGGGATGGAGTTCCATGCTTGTTGCACTTGGTCAGTCAGATCAACAACGGTCTGTGGATGACGCTGAATTTCACGCCCAATGATGTTCCATACGTGTTCGATGGGACAAAGATCTGGTGATCTCGCAGGCCAAGGCAACATATCGACACCCTGTAGAGCACATTCGGTGACAGCAGCGGTATTGGAACGAGGGAAAACGGCCACTGGAATAGTGATCAAGAATGGCAGCACAACCGGTTCAAACACAATTCTCACGTACAAATTTGCTGTTAAGGTGCTTGGGATAACCACTGGAGTAGTCCTGCTGTCATAGGAGATTGCTTCCCAGATCATAACTCCTGGCGTAGGTCCAGTGTGACTATGCCGCAAACAGCTGGATTCCAAGTGCTCACCTGGCCTCCTCCTCACCAACATACGGTCATCACTGGCATGAAGATAGAAACGGCTCTCATCTTGGAACACAACAGACTTCCATTCCGCCTTTCAATGAGCTCTAGCTCGACACCACTGAAGTCGCAGATGGCAGTAATTTGGAGTGAGTATCATGAACGCTACAGGATGTCTGGGTCGGAGCTGTCCCTCAAGCAATCGATTTCGTGCAGTTTTTTCAAACGATTTCGTCAGCAAACGATTTCGTCACTCTGGTGCCAACAGCAGCTCAAATTTTTATTGCAGTACGATGCTGCACAGCCAAGCGGCGAATACGGCAGTTCGTCCTCGCTGTAGTGGCCCGTGTGCAGCCAGATTCCGGTCTTCTTCTAGATGTACCTTCCCATGACAACTGCTGCTAACACTCATACATCGTGGATACATTCTGGCCAACTCTTGCTGCAATATTGCGATAGGAAAATCCACCTTCTCGTAGCCCTATTACACGGCCTCGTTCAAATTCAACAAGCTTCTGATATTGCCTTATTTGTCTTCTTGCTGGGATGCTTGATTCAAATGTAACTCACAACGCCCAGCCCAGAAGCGAAATAACTCTCGCGACGTCTACAGCGAGTATTTACAGCACACATGGTGTGCATGTTCATAGTGGCACTATTAGCGCCACATTTGGTTTGCAACTTCGAAATCTGAATAGATGTCATCTTTCGCATATGCAAAAATGACTTTCAGTTGTCGGTTATCCAGCACAAACTCCTTCTTGGTGTTGGGATTTCATTTTCCGCCAGTGTAATTCCGTTGTCAGTGTATGGAACATTAAGAAAAACAAGAAATAAGACCATTAATCGAAACTACCCTAGTTCATTAATAGCGGAACAGGGTTCCGTTTTCATAAACTTATTAAGCATAAGATTTTTTACTTCTAAAAATCTCAACGTGATTTGTTCATTATGTAGATCGTTACACCATAGTCCTACTACTAAAACTATTCGTCTAGCGGATCCTATGTTAATAGCTTAAAGGAATTTATACTGAAATCATCTATGGTCTAATCTCACGCTTAAGTGCGTCATTACTCTTCGAGCATATTTCAACTGAAGTATCATGTTGGGACCATGTTTCTTCACGCCTTGGGGATTCGACAATCGCCAAATGATCGATACATCGATGCATTCTACTCTTTCGGGGAATACAGAGTTTAAACTTCTGTGCAATTACAGAAAGCATTTCACCAGTTTTAAAATAATTCCAGGGATTTCAAACCGTAAGGCCGTAACGAATGGGCAGCGGTTCTAGTAGGCCCAATACTTTCACGAGCTATCCAGTAAAATTTTCGCTTGAAAGACGAAGCTGGAAAATTGCAAGACTTCCCTGTGGTTTGAAGTGGGAAACGGGGGGAGTATGTAATCTCTTTTCGATTAAGGATTTGTATTCGCCTTAATGACTTCCAGTGAAATAACTACAAGAGAATGAGTTGCAGTCCAACTCCCATGAGGACGGTTTCATTCCAACTTGTATCTTGGAGAAGTAATGCTCAACATGGGCAGAATTTTCCCTCGGTACCATCGCTGCCGTGAATATCAGAAATGCTAATTGTTTCATGCCCCAGTGGGAACCGAACCCGTGTGTATGGATTCACAAACTGTTACGTTCACCGCTTGACCGCACAAGAAGCAGATAAATTTCCAGACGTCATTCGAGGATAACTTCCCTGGTTATCGGCTGTTACCTTTGTGGAGCATGAAATATTTACCATTTCTAACGTTCGCGAGGCGTAACACGAAACATTGTCCCATTGTTAATTAACCTTTTGCACTCGAGACCTTTTTCGCACGGGCGAACTAACAACTAGAGTCTCCTCATCGCACTCACCTGTTGGTGAGTGCCATGTGTGACGTGACGTCCCCCAGGTGCCCGAGCCATATAGTGTTCCGCTGTATATGCTGTTGGACACAGCGTTTGCCTTTACACGTTCTTGTTCCATTAAAATTATACCAATAAATTATCCCATTTCTTCAATAGTCACACTGTGCCAAGTTCGCCATATCGATTACGATGATAATGTCTTCCCTTCTAACTTTTTTTCTAGCGTAATTATTCGTAACTATTTCTTGCAATAACTATTGCTCTCACGAGTTCAGTAGTAAAAAATGCTGAAACAAATCCAATGGTTTCTTTATGTCCGAGGATACCCTGTGGTTTTGTACGTTTTTCGCCGGCTATAAACTGTATTCTCGAGGGTATTTCGTACGGTTCTGTACAAAGTTTTTCAGAACTGTCTGATTATGCGTCTTCTACAGTGTCACCATCGCATATTCACTGCTTTCGTTCTGCCGATCTTCAAGTGCTACGTGTATAGATGTACGTCTAACAGGGTCAAATCAAACTCATCTTCAGTTGAGCTTATTTCTTTATAAGATTAAATACTTACAAAGCTCAAAACAGTTGAAAATAATATTCGTATGGCCACGATTGCCAGGCTCAGACTCTGACGCCGAGAGATGCAGCCTGATCCATGAACCCGGACTCATTTCAAACCAGAAATTCTTGTAACCATTTGACGGTGTATCATTCTACACTTCGGAAGATTCTAAATTATACAATGCTTCGAATTTCAAAGTACTCACACATATATAAACATCGTCGCCGCACGACAAACCTTACGTATCAGCAGACCTTGGTTATTTGAGGTGTAATGGCACAAGAACCGATAACGGATAAGCTGTACCAAACATCTTTCGAGTGCAAAGGTTTAAAATCATGTTGTTAAAAAACGCACTCATACCCAAGAAAAAAAAATCTCGTACCACGAAGTTGTCGCTTTGCAGCAAAACTTGGCGTGTTGGTGTGTCTGACGCAGATATGCATAAGATTAGAGTTGTGACTTGATTCATTGTACGGAGCTAGAAGGCACTAATCTTAGTGCTTAAATACTACGTCGCAGAAATTCTGATCACACCTCTTCCATTTAAAAACGGTATGAAGTTAAAGTGCCAGAGTCAAATGAAAGCTCTGGACGCAGAATGGTCACAATACTACAATAACGTATCTGCGGTGCGTGGAATGTGGTCTCACTTCAAGTGAGCGTTGCTTATTTAGAAGTTGCTTAGCAACCCGTCATATGACGTTGCGTCCCCTATCTTATCTCTCCTTGTCCAGTGGCGGCGAGTTGAATGTTAATGGTTTTGCGCTTTGTGGTTAGTAGATGTTGATAAGGGAAGGGAAATTAAATCATTACACCGAAGCCACCGAGATTCTGTACGGCGTTCTGTATAGCCCTCGTGGACCCATCAATTCCATAATCTCGTGACAGCAATGGGGTCTCGAACAACGCGAGCAGTAGTATCGCGGAACTATAAACCGCAACCCCCGGTAGGCAACGATCTTCACGTGATCAAATTCCGACACGTTCTGGTAGGCGTTCCTCCTTCGTACACGAACCATAACAACATAACAAGACCCAACCAACGTGCGAATGCGATTTCCGTATGAGAAACCCGACTTATAGTCTTCCCTTTTACATAGACTGTGAGCGGCCTTACTTCTATCCGCTATGCAAGCATGCGTTGAAACGCTAAATCATTTGCATATCCCAGCATGTTGTACCTTTCATGTAAATTTTGCGGTTGTTGCGTTCCTCCTCCATTATTTAGCTACACACTGACCCGAAAACATGACAGTAGAAAAAAATGCAGATTACATACGACAGGAATCCGGAGATGCATGTCAGTAAAGGATATGTCCACCATGCAATGCAATGCAGCATTCCACAAGTCGTGGCCAGCTTTCAATGACGTGATCCAGGAGGTTTTGAGACTTGTCCCACTCCTCTTTCATTGCATGCATGAGCATCTGCTTTTTGTTGGAGGAAATTGGGAAGCACGAAGACATCGCCTCATGGCATCTCATACATTTTCAGTGGAATTCGTATGAGATGAACGTACTGGCCACGTGATACGACGAATGCCCTCTGTTGATGTATTTATCCTTGAACGACTATCAAGGTTTCCTTTTTTACATTAATGGACTGTAATTCGACAAAACATTCCACACAGTTAATATAATACAGATACAAAACCAATTTTATTCATTATTTTTCTAATGACGTTAGGCGAACAATCAACACTATGTATTTCATTCGAGTTTCTTTATACGACTGAACAGTTGGCAAGATGCAACTTACAAATGGAACGGGATCAAGCCAAAAGAGCGCCAATATCAGCCAAAGCGCGCCAACCCCCTTGCTATCAAGACAGTCCTACACAGCGTTTGCGCGATGGCAGGGCGCGTTATCATCCATGAATAGCAATTTTAATGGCCAGCAGTGCACTTTGTGAAATTGTAACTATAGTGTGGATAGGTCGCGCGATCAAATAAGTAATCATAATCAACATTAGAAAAAAAGTATAACATTATCCGATGATTGAAGTAACGGGACACTACGCCGAAGTAAGTCCTTGTACTAAATTATGTAGGATAATAACCATTAAAGAAAACTTAAGTAAGTGAAATA
>JJRW01S0001583.1:142303-152444 GCA_001188405.1 Loxosceles reclusa
TTTCTATTTGATTTGGACGAGGGAGCTCCGTTCCCTAATTTTTGCTTATCGTTCTTGACAACGGAGGGGGTCTCCGTGGTTTTACGGATTTTTGGACATGGTCAGCCATGCTGGGCATTTGCCTGTTGCTGACTCTCATTTTGTATTTGTATTTGTATTTGATACTCACTGTGTAACACCCTAGTATACATAGGCGAAAACACAAAAGTGATGTTACTCATATACTTATGAGTTACTATCAATTACTTTATGAGTAAATGTTTTTATGAATGTGGAAGGGGGGGGGTGAAGGCTGGAGTTTAGCATATTGTCAACCACTGAGCTCAAATCGTTACCACGACATCCTGCGAAAATAACTCAGCAACATTTTTGTTACTTGCTGATAACTTGTAGTTACATGTCAATGATATTTGAATATATATAAAATTTAATGCATAGAAACCATTGCAATTCGATGAAGATTCGGTGTTGAGTCTACATACCCAGGCTTCAATGTATCTTCATGTAATTTAATGGTATTGACATATGAGTATAGTAGTTGATTAAAAGGCGACATAGCAAATGATTCTGAGCTCAGTAATTTGGAATAAGATTCCACAGTGGGATGCTATGGAAAAGAAAAGTCTACATATTAAGATATTTATATTTACGTAAAATACTGCAAGTGTATTATGCTAAGCGATATGAGTCCTGCCATTCTCGCACTACGCATGTTTACTCCCAAGGAACAAAATCGAATACTGATTATTGTAATGTCCACCCACAAATGACTTTAATGTAAGATACACAGTTATAAGCTACATGTCGGCGTAGCTTAACCAGTAGAGCTGTTCCTTCAGAGCTAAACTTCCTTCGGGTTTGAATCCCGACGTCAACAATTTTTCTTTACAAATGGCTCCCGAATTTAGTGACTCACACTAGTGGCCAAGGACCCAACCGTTAAGTCCATCACTCGAGGTCAGATCGTTACCTTGACCTCTGTTTCAAGTAGGGGAGGATGCAACGTCCACCCGCAAATGACTTTCGTATAAGCTACACAGTTACCCCGTCGACGTGGCTTTACCGGTGAAGCGGTAACTCTAGAAATGACAGATCCGTTATTTCGAATCCCGGCGTCGACATAAGTAAAGGTTTTCTTTACATTATCTGCCACGAGGTCGATCTAATAGTCCTCAAGGAGATTTTTTTGTACAGCGTCCACATTTTATTATTCATTGACTTTGGCTATAAGACAACTTGCAAAAATTGCATACTTCAGAGCTACTAAAAATTGGTTGTTTGATCAAGAAAAGGTAGAAGATGTATATCTATATAATTCCAGATACTTTTCGATAGTGCATTAGTAAACTTGGTAGTATAAAAACGTGCTTGCGCAAATAAATGTATTTTGTCGTCGTTTTACTTTTTTTCTCTCTCTTGTATGAAATATGTTTTCCTGAGACTAGATAAAATATGTGTATCAACTACATTATTATTTATGTGCGTATATATATGTAACCTTTGTTATCAATAATATTGGTATGCCATATCCATTATTAATTGAAATTAAACTCCATATGATTGAATTTAACAGACTAATATTTAATGAATATTTTTTTGTTCTATGTACATTATAGTGCAACGCACAGGTTGCATTTTACCATATGCCCTTGCTATATTAACGTGTGTAAAAATTCTATAAACTTGTAGTATGCTTACAAATTATTCTCATTCTTACATTCTTATTCTTTTGACCAGTGTTGAGTTGGTACATCGAAAACAAACAGTGGCCGTTGCAATCAACTGGAGAAGACATTCCGGTATTACTAGCATGAGAATGCATGAACGTAGAAAACTGAAAATTGCGAATAGAGAACGACGCCTTTTACAATGCATAACCAGAAAAAATCTCGGCTGAATATATGAGAAAACAATTCCAGAGCAGCAATAAGAAATACTGCACTTGTCTGCATGAATGCGGTTCAAAAACAAAATTCATTTACTCCATAACAAGGCAATGTAGCAGCTTATAAGCCAGGTATCACAAAGCGTTTCATTTCAATTATATATCTTTTCACCAATCGATCAAATGTTATTATAATTATATAATATGGTTATCTTTTTATCAATCAAATGTAGCGTTGGGCAAACACAGTAAAATTTGAAGTCTACCAGTGAAAAACAAACTAATGGAGTGATGGATCAAGATTTACATATTTCCAGTCCGATGACAGAGTATGTTTCTGGAGAAAACCTCGAGAACCACTGCATTCGGTGTATGTAGTACCAACTGTGAAGTTGATCGGTAGCGGGTGTTTGTCTGATGCGGTCTCAAATCACTGGACATTGTAATACCATGACGGAGGCACAGTATACTGGTACTCCAGAAAAGCACGCCTTGCCTGAACTGTGGCAGTAGTAAAGGAAGGAGGATTGTCTTTACCAGAATTAAAATATTCCATAGAAGTGCAGTTGTTATGTGGTAGTACGACGACTTGGATATTGATATATTAGCATCCATAATAATTTCAGGCATAAACGCAATCGAGCATTTGTGGGACGAATTTGAACGATGATTAGTTTAGAAACTCAAATGACGTCGGTTGTGAGAGAGAGGAATGGCAAAAACTTCCTGTTTGGTGCAACCCAGAATTTGTTCTAAAGTCTTCCTAAGATAGGATACTCTCTAATCAAGTGTAAAAGTGAATCTGCCATTTACTAGATTAATACAAATCTCTTTACATTTTTGTTTTGTACTTGTCAGAACAATTATTGGTATGTAGTTGCGGTTGTTGCTGCTTTATTGTAAGACGCAATGAGAGGGTCGGCCGCCCAAGTGCAGCTCAGCAATTTCAGCGAGGTTATCCGCTCTTTGAGCGCACGAGAAGGAGAAAGAGGACATAATGAAATGTGGAAGACAAAAGAAACATGGGGAAATAGAAGATGAGTCAGGTAGTAGAGTTGAGACAAAAGGAGGAAAGGTGTGAGGTTCCGCCCCTCAAAAAGACCTATATAATAAGCTTCCCAGATACTCGTCGGCGAAGCTTAATTGGTGAAGTAGTCGCTCCGGAGTCGACAGATTCGTGGTTCAAGCCCCGGCGCAGACAAAAGGGCATTTGTTATTATTTTCGCCCTAACAGGGACCCACACTTGTGGTCATGTACTCTTGGCCGTTGGGGTTCACACTCGAAGTTAGGTCCGCGCTCTGACCTCTCTCCTTCAACGTGTATGAAGATGTGAAGTCCCCTCCTTCCACAAAAGACTCAGATAGTAAGATGCCTAATAATAAGCATCTATTCGTCAGCGTAGCTTAACTGGGAAAGCGGTCGCTCCGGAGTTCAGAGATCCGTTGTTCAAGTCCCTGCTTCGACAAAAGGGCATTTGTTGCAAAGGGGAAGTAAGTTTATGTCAATTATGTGAAAACTTGCCGTTTTGGAATTTAGTCAAAACGGTTCATCTTTTGGATTGGCTTGATTCTGTCTTCATATCTGCACTGCAAACTACTACGTCTGCACTGGAAACTACCACTACTACGGACGTAAGCATTACGCCCGTAGTTGTTTTTACGTTGCTTTTACACGTATCCATGCTTCTCTGTTTATTTTTGATTCAAATTTCACTTTTTCCAAATCCAATAGTGTGTACGTTTTTTCTAAGATAAACTTACCATATTTTCACTTGGTTTCACGTAGAGTTAGATGCCAATGTTGCAATCTCTCTCTCCAAGTAAAAGGGCGGAAAGAGATTTTCATCATTATAGCATTGATTAAAGTTCTCTTCTCTTCTAACATAAAATTTTCGCGTTCTTCACTCTGCAGATGTAAATCAACGTCTACATCTTTATCCTGACACTCCAATGTTTGTGCCTTCATATTTCGACAGTATTTATCTTGTGGTATCTGTCTGTTGACTCGTTTTTAGCATTTGCGATATTGTTTTCAGAGTCGCTTTGAGATGATTGAGTCGTAGCGAGATTCGGCTTCGGTATACGCTGATTTTGCAACTTCGTCTTCCTCTTTTTGATGCACATTATGCTGCATTTTCTTATTTTCATCTTCGTTAAACGGCATAAATGTCTTGGTCTTGATATTCCTTACCGCTTTAGCCAAACCCTTTATCACACATTTTGTGATTGCGTGCGATGAGCTCAATCATTTTGAATGCAGTTGTTTGCATTCTGACTCAACGTGTTTTTCGTCTTTGCAGTTGGGGCATATTTTGGTCGCGCGGGTATCGGTGGAATATCCTTCTTTGTGGCATTTGCGACAGAGCTTCGAATTTCACAATAATAACATCCTATTGTGTATGAATCAATTCTTACAAATTCTGAGATCTCACGGATCATGAATAGCGATACAATTCTTCTTCCAGCCTGCATGTGTGCCAAATCTGGTTCCAGATACGCTACTCGAAGCATTTCTTCTTTTAGTTTCCTAAAGACACTGGATTACTCAAACATTACGGCGTTTGACATTTGAGGAGGAATACCTTGAACATACACATTTGTGCTGTGTTTTTCCACTCTTTCTGATTTTAAGATGATAGTTTTAGCGTCTTCCATGCAACAGAGAAAAGACTGCATTGCATTCCACTTAATAAAAGTAGCTTTCAGGCACATGGAACCTGTTGCTGTACAGATATTGAGTTTCTTCAGATGATCCTTCACTTCATCCCCCCTCTTGCTAAATCTGAGAAAGTTCATGACTCCTAGTTTCCCATGATATGATAAGGGAAAAGACGGCTTTAGCTCCCAGTAAGTTGCATGATGATCCTTTACCCAAATTATGAATATTTTTTTTCTTTCTCAAAGAATATCGAATGTTTGCAACAGTACAGAGATTAATGTCATGCCTCTAATCACTTCGAATGCCAACAGTCGAATTCACATTGATATGTAGTGTATGTTATCATGCTATTTTGTCTGCAATCGATAATCTGCCATTTACTAGCCCTAAACATGGTTTATTATTGACGTTACGTATATGTATCTTGATTTGGATCCTATTGCTCATGCCCAGGAACAGAACGAAATGCCTATCACTTTTGCAAGAGCCTACCACGACTAACCAAGATTCTAACATTGAACAGTTTAAAAAACGATCTCCAAGTCATTTCAAAACGTTTTTGGAAACTTCTGATAAAATTATATATTATTTAAGGCCAAAGTCTCTTTGGCCTTAAAGGAAAAAATATTATTTTTATTACTACACTGAAATATCAAATAAAATTGCTAAACATAACCAGTAATTGAACATGTTTTTACTCAAAGGTTTTACAACGTGTTATACAGACCAACGAGAATATAGCTATAAATACACAACGAATAACGCTGGTGAAAAGAAAAATGAAGCGCGAGATACAACAAAGTAGGAATAAAATTTAATTAGACCGCAAATACACTGCTGGCCATTAAAAATGATCTACCACGAAGGAAACCATATACCTGAATCACATTTACTTCATACATACAGTATGATGGGAAGAACTCATACTTAAATATATATACAAAATTTCGAGGTACAGATCATGCAGAAATCAGTATCCAGAACAGCGGCCTCTAGCAGCAATAACAGCTTTAATTCGCTGAGCATTGAGTACAACAGAGTTTGGATAACAGATAAGGGCACGGCATTCCATGTGATTTTAACTCTATGCCAGAGATCATCAATCGTACTAGCTGGCGAGTGGTGGAATTAGATTGTTGACAGATCTGTAGAACATCGTAGCCGAGTCAATAGTCGAACTCCCTTTGTTTCGAGGAAAGATAGGACAGAATGAGCAATATGCGGTCATACATTGTTCAAGTAACAGGTAGCTTGGCGAAGACCTCGAAAATAGGGCATGGACACGGGTCTTAACACATCGGAAATGTAACGGCGGCTGACAAAAGTATCGGCTATGTGAACAAGAGTTGACCGGAATGTATACATACTCAATGGCACCCCCATACCATCACTCCAGGTGCGGGACCCGTACGACGATGACGAATGCAAACTGGAGATGGTCGCTCCCCACGGTGCCGTCACACATGGATACGACTATTATGATGCTGTACTCATAACCGGGATACGTTTGACAAGACGACGTGACGCTACTCCTTTTGCCATGTTTGTCGTTGAAGGCCCCGATATTGGCCCGCTTGTCTCTGCTACATCGCTAAGGGAAGCTGGAGCAACGGTTGCCTTGCTGGCAGTCCGTGATGTTGCAGACATCGTCGGTTTGGCTGTGATGAATTTTTTCGTCCCGCTGAATGTTCTCCGGGAGATGGCTGTGTACGATCCCTGAAAGCTGTGCGAATAATATGTCTGCAGTCTCGGACGTTAGTGACCGAGTGTTGCTGAGATCTGGAATTTGGGTTCTTTAAGACCTTCCTGGACCCATCTATTCCATATTCTCGTGGCAGTCATCGGATCCCGACCAACGCGAGCAGCAATATTGCGGAACGATAAACCGCAGGCCCGGTAGGCCACGATCCTGCAGTGATTAAATTCCAACAATTACTGGTAGCTCTTCTTTCTTCCTACACGAGTCATAATAAGATCTTACACAAGTAATCAACGTGCGAATGCGACTTCCATATGAGAAACCCGTTTCGCAATCTTCCCTTTCATACACACCGTGGATGGCGCTACTCTTTCCTGCTTTGCGAGGATGTGTTGTAACGCTAACCATTTGCATATTCTAGCAAGTTCAACTTTTCATACAAATTTCGCGTTGGTTGCATGCTGCCCTCATGGTGTAGCAATTATAATTGCCAGCAATTCATATTCTCACAGCTCATACACTGGTGAAATCAACTGTTGAAACAACGCGTTTTCTTGATTTCTAGCTGAGACTCGTTTACTAGATTTTGAATAATATATTGCAACCAGTTAGAAGTTCGAAACCTGTGTAAGTTGTGTCAGCCTAACGTTAGCTGACAATTAGCTAAATACGTCGACAACGCTGGAATATCGAATATCTGCATGAATAGAAGTCAAGGTGGTACAAAAACTCCATTCCACAACACCCCCATTCAAACTGCATGATTAAAGGATGTTCAGTTTTGTCGCCAACTGGTCATTTGAGGACATAAGCCCTTCAGAAATTAGCCTAGTGATTGATTTTGTCCTAACGCCTGAAAAAGTCAACAGCGGATAATCTTTCTATTGCAGACTTGCAGTATGACCTGCATGCCAAAGCATTAAGCCTCTTTTCCATTAAACTGCAATGCCAATCATTAACCTCTTTTTTTACTCAGTAAACCAAAATAACTAACATTCTGGACTATTAGAAAAAAATTGCTTTTACGATTTGGTATTAGTTTTCGCTCTCCCACCCCTTGGTTTTTGCTTCCCTTCTTTATTTCTTAGTTTTGCGTTCTCCCTATCTCTCATCTCGACCATGCTGCCTGGTCGAGGTTACCTTGGTAGTTGTGACGTATAGGTTCTAGAGGTGGTGGAGGTCTAGGTGGGTGCTATAGGAAGTGTTGGTATGTAGTGGTTGTGGTGGGGATAAGTATGTGCTTCAAGGTCCGGTATGACTGGTCAAGATTGCCTTGGTAGGTGTGTTTTGTGGGTTCTAACTGGTGGTGGAGAAGGTGGGTGGTGCTGTTGTACGGATAGGTTGACATGTGTCGCAAGGGTCCATAAATATATAAAGCATGTTGTTTAAATTCCTCAGTTTGTAATTTGATTTGTTTTCATCCGTCATCGACTCTCCACATTGAACTGGATCAGCTTTTTTTTTCTTAGAAAATTATTTATTTCACTTCCTTATTTCTTTATCTTAGTTAAATCTCAAATTTAACTAAAATCATTTAATCACTTCCATTTCCCTTATAAACAGTTGAACTTAAATGTTTATGTTTTTCATCAACCCTTGAGCCTGTTCTTTTTACTATTCAGTATTACATATATTCAAAGTAAATTGACGCTCACACACACATATTCACTTTTAATTTTCTTAAAGATAAGAGTTTAGTGTTTTTCTAACTATTCCATTTTTTGTATTTTCTATCTCCTGCTATGTTTGCGGGTTAGTGTCATACATATGTTTTATTTCTACAAGTTTCTAACTTCATCCTATTTAGGTACGAGCCTTGTAGTGGCATATGTTACTACTCCCAACCATTTCCTCGCACTCTTCTGCCAAACTTAGTTTATTATCGTGTACCAGCTGATGTTTCGGAATCAAGATCATCACAGCTTATGTTACATAATTTACTGTATTGTGTAACCTGAAAAATATTGTTTTTGAAATTAAATAAATTCTTATTATTATCGTAATTAATGCTGTTTTGTTTCGAAGTTTTGCCATATCGCAAATGAAACGGACATAGATGTAGCCACTGCACATCTGATTTTGAGTAGATGGATTGAGGAAGATAATGTCAATTGTTGCAGGGGTAGAGGTGCATCTCCACGAAAGTCAGCACGCTTGGATCAATGCATCCGTATAGTGTGAAGTGGCTTCCCGGGACTTTCTGCATTCAGAACAGTGCACCGGTAGCATTGGATACTCCAATATCAGCGAGAACGGTGAAGATTGGTAGAAAGCTGCCTACCGTCAGACTACCTTTTATAAACACTATCTTTGATACCATCCGATCCTTTACTAATAATAACACAACCGGAAAGTAAGTAACTGCTAAGAGTTACTCTTTTGTTCTCAGTATTATAGAAATTCCCTTTTCAATGTATGTCTACATTTGCCTGAAATAAAATATTATTATTATTGAAAGACTGCAATGGTGTCGGGACAAAGCATTTTGGTATAATGAATAACACAGTTTAACGACAAATCTTGTTTCTGTTTTTCGAATGAGAGTCAGCGAGTGCGAGGCTGGAGGCGACAGTGAGAGACATGCAAACCCTCTGCGATTATGAATAGCCATACTGCTTCACCAACTGGTGCCACGGTTTGGTGTGCCATCAGTATCAATAACAGTACATCTTTCTATCGTACTATAGGGACGATGACTTCACGTCAATTCATGGATGATGTGCTGCAGCGGTTAGACTTTCAACTACTTTCAGAGGTTTCAAAAAGACGACGCATGGTCATACAACGGACATCAGCAGGTGAGCCTTGCAAGGTATCTACATCATTCCTCGACGAGTACGGTCTCCAGATCTCCCTGTCTATCTTTCTCTGATAGAGCATATGTAGGATTTCACCGGCCGTCAGTTGATTGCGATGGATGTCGTAATCCTAGGACGAATGTCGAGCGATGGAGAATAGCGGAATGGACATGGCCGTGGATAACTCAAGGCACTATCCGGACGCTGTCTGAATCTGTAAATTTCAGGGTTGCTGCTTGCATCACCAAAAGAAATGGTCATACTTCTTACTGATCACCCTGTGTGTTCCAGTATTGTGTAGTGCATTAAAGTCTTGGTAAGATAACTTATTTTAATATTAAGTATACATTTTATCGCATTCTGCTCGCTCTTCAGTGGTGTTGCATTGTCTGTGTCAAGTAATGTATTCTCAGAAATTTCCACGTAACTTTAGTTCGCCGACAAAAAGCATCTCTCTATCTGTAATTTGTTTTTGAGAAGTCCAAATATTTAGAAGTTCTTTGTAACAAATGCCTTTGTTGAAGCCGGGATTCGAACCTTTATCGTTCAGTTCCGGAGGTAACCCTTTCCCATTTGCGCCGCTGGCACCTGCTGTGCAACTTTTTATTTGTGGGCGGGTGAATTTCATATCTTCCATGCTTATTTGCCTTAGTACAGAAAACTTGGTTCTGAAATGTTGTCGTTTTGCACAGGCGCAAACCAAAGATTGTCGAAAGTTAAATATCAGATGGACATAATTTATTATGAATCAGAGGTACGAAACTGGTTCGCATAGCCCTTTGTGTAGTGCAGTTGCAGTGCAGTTGTATGGCTCTAAAAGGCTTCCGAGCACTGCAAATAAGTCGTCCTATTACAAGTCCAGGAAAATATTTATGGTAGATTTACAGTAGAAATAGTGAACATTAAGAGAATAAGTATTCTTTGCATTTTATGTGCTGTCAGATTTCTGGAAAGGCCTACAGATAAGTAAATGTTGTCAAAAAAAATAACAGAAAATAGCAACTTGGGAAAGCACGGGAAAATACCATATATTTCGTTCAAATAAAAACTACTTGTAAACTCACATACCAGTAACTAGTTTTTAACTTCATGGATTTAGG
>JJRW01S0001591.1:127100-137210 GCA_001188405.1 Loxosceles reclusa
TGCGAAGTTCTAAAACCCAATTCTTAAAAATGTGACAATCGGATATTCTGTCAAACTATAATTAGTGACGGCCGTCAAATTATAGTACATTTCGGATGTTCGTTGTTTTTTTTCAGTTATTTTCAGGTCATATGGATAACCGTGATTACAAAATCCTTTAGTTTCCTCTAATAGTTTTTTCGGAAGATTTCGCTTTCATGGAAAGATCCAAGAGCAGTATCCTAATATTCACGTTTCCTTCCCGACAGATAGCAATTTGGTTCAGCATGTCTCAACTTCCATCAAATATATCTAAGCCTTTCATCTAAATGACCTATCCGGCAATTATTCTATCTTCCCGGTAAAGTCTGAAACCAGGAACGGTTATCTTGTTTCTCCAAGGTACAGCACCATTTATTTAAATAACCACGTTCAAAGGACGGGGAGGATGAAAAAAATAAATAAAAGAACCTAACCCAGAAAACTCAAACTGAGGGCACTTACGGAATTGGAACTTGGAGGCGACGAAACGTTTTTTTCCCTTCTGCCCTCAAACGGAAAAACCCACTGCCTTCGCTAGCCCCCGAAAAAATCAACTGAAGTAATTGGTACATGGTCTTATTTCGAGGGCTTGTTTGTGCGTTTTTATACCGGCGATCTCTTTCCCTCCACACGCACATACACATTCCAAAACAAAATCTCTCTTCCAAAACATACTGACAAAAAACCATCTGATGATGGTAAAAGATCGTAAAGGGGAACAGGGGAAAAAAAAGAGGGAAAAGTAAAGTAGGCCACACTCCGGCAGAGCTTCATGCCTGTCAGCAGGCGAACAAAAGAAACATCATTGAATGGATACGCAGCTGAAAGAAACTAATGCCGCAGTCCAAGAACTCATTTCAAACATGTAGATTAAAAAAAAAAGCTGGGAAAACAGGCACGTACTGAACTTTATCAAGAGTTTGTGTGTGCTATTATCCCTAAAATACAAACATCCATTTCGTGGATAAATATATAACTTTGTTTGGTGTTATCTGTAAGCGCAAATAACTGCTCAAAAAAAAAAGTTATAGCTTTACGTACAAATATCCACCTAAGTCAAAGCTAAATGGGTCCATTTAAGGTATGCAATCTTCTTGTTCACTAATTAGAGAGGGAGACACAGTGAGAGATAGAGAGAAAATCAAAATTTATGATAAACGCTTGCGAAACAGTCCTCACGGGAAAATTTGCTTTCAGTTTTAAGAATGTTATAGAAATCATTATTTTTAATTTTTCTCAAAATACATACTCCTTTTTTATTTTTTTGAAAGAAAAAAAAAACGAAGCGTCCGTTTTTAGTTAAATTAGTTATGGTATGAAACTCGTTACTTATCGAGGCTTGAAGACGCTTTCTTGACGAACCGTGGCACTGACAGTCACAGCTAGTATGTCGCGACCACCACCGGCTGCGATACGCCGCGGTTAAGAATCATACTAGGACCACGATATCACCCCGCATATACAAGGTGATAGTAATTAAACTTAACCAATTCAGATCACTCTGTAGCTGTAACTAAAATGCGGATTCAGTCGAAAATTTTCTAGATAGACAATTTAAAGGATGTGCTGAAAGATTCCACAAAAAATGAAAATGGAAACAATATCTGCTAGAGGGCGCATTACATAGACATAAACATGCTACAGACTCCAATACAAGCATCGTTTATTTGTTACAGACTGTTTACCGATGTAAAGGATATTGTTCAATGTGAGCCCCCTAATTAAGGTGTAAAATGTGCAGGCGATGAACAGTGTGTTCAACAGATGACCGCTGCTGATCACCAGTGATCTGTCGCGCAATGCAACTGTATACGATCCTTCAGGTCAGCCAAAGTTGTAACATTTCCTCGATAAACCACGTTCTTTAAATGGCCCCATAACCAAAAATCACACGGCGTGAGATCGGGAGAACGGGCCGACTAAGGAGTGGAAGACGAACGGCTAATCACCCTGTCATCGGTAAAATGTTGCCGCAAAAACCTCCGCACACTGAGTCTATTATATGTGGAGGGGCATCGTCCTGCATAAAAGTGGTAGACGCAAGGCATTGTCACAGCTGAAATTGAGGTAAGAAGAAACTGTTGAGCATTTTACGATATCTGCTGGCCGTTAAAGAGCCTGTTACATTGCCATTATCCCCATGTTCTTCGAAAAATAATGGTTCAAGGATAAAATTGAAGTGAACCTACACCAGGCGGGGTAACATTAGGCTAATGTAGTGCAGTTGTGTGGAAGGCACGTGGATCTTCCATGGCCCAAATTCAACAATTCTGGGTTGAGATAAAAATGTACTTCGTCACTCCAGAGGATGTTCCACGTCCAGGAGTCATCGACTTCCATTCGGGCAAGAAAAGCCAGTGAAAAAGATAAGAGACGGTCACTGTTGGTAACAAGCAGTTGCTGGTTGTGGCTGATCTTGTAAGGAAAACGTTCACTATTTTTCACAGTATCTTCCACGTCGTGCCATACGATACGTCTAATTGTCGTGCAGTACTTATGCCATGATCATTCGACGACGGTCGTTGCTACCTCTGAAACGACTTCTGCACTGATAGGCTTTCGCCCTCTGCTACATTGAACACATAACGACTCAGTTTTTTCGAATCGAGATATCGTGTCGCTCATACCTTGTGGAGACATTGGTCCCCGGCGTAACTTTTTTCGACACCAAAATTCACGAAGAGTTCCCGGTTTTCGTAAAACAGTTTCACGGTTAACGCACGTACTGGTAAACTAGTAAGAGCCATTGTAACTGAAATAATGCTACTCACTCGATCTCCTTCTTTTTATATCCAGAACTCACGCTCAATCCATTTGCGTATGTAAATCAGATTGTTCTCTTTTTCACTTGCAGTGCCACTATCACCATTTTTTGTACTGTTATAATTCTTCAAATTGTAAAAACAGCAGTTTTAAATATATATCATGATGCTTGAAAATGTTAAAATAAAAGCTTTAAATGCCTGTTTTGTTGTCAACAATTATTTATTCCATGTCTTTTCAAGCATTTTGGCTGTAACGCGCAACCTTAGAAGAAATGTTTTGAATTTTTTTTTGCGGAATATTTCAGCGCATCCTTTGAATTGTCTATCTACAAATTTTTGACTGAATCCGCATTTTAGTTACAGCTACAGAGTTCTCCGAATAGGCCAAGTTTAATTACGATCACCTTGTATATCAGGCTAGAGTTGATTGAACAGAGATTTGCAGGACTGATTTCAGTTTCTGAACAGAGATTGCAGGACTGATTGCAGATTCTGAACAGAGATTGCAGGACTGATTGCAGATTCTGAACAGAGATCGCAGGACTATATGATGCATCTTGCATCATATAGTCCTGCAATCTCTGTTCCACTTCCTTGAAATTCTGTGTTGCCCGAATTAGACGACGTATCATGACCCAGACATGTTCAATTAATTGATATGAGGTCCGTCGAAAATAGCTTGAAGTAAATCCTCAGGATTATTTTCGCTACAAATTTTCTGAAAGACTAGCCTAGATGCCAATTCCACACAGGAAATTAGTATTATTTATATCAGAAAAATTTTAAAATTTTATTAGATTGTTTTCTCACCAGAATTTTCATTGGTAATGCAATGTAATTGAGTAAATTATAGGTCAATAACATGCCCTGAAATATTCTATTATTTAACGCAGTGATTGATCATGAGATCAATGTTATTGCCGCCAACAATAACGAAAAAAAGTAAGTATTGAATACTCTGAAAATTCTGTTAAAAAGTATTACCATTAAAGAATCAATACATCATTAAATATTCGCTCTTTGCACTTTGCTTTGCTGTTGAATCAATCTTTCCTCTAGCGAAACAAGGTTGGTTCCAGAAAACAGAGGCGGGTTATGGAAATACCGAGGTTTAGATCGGTGAAAAAGCATAGCTGGGATTATCCGGTCTCTTTCAAATACGGAGGTATCGTTACCATATTTGAATATGTTGGAGAGGAAAAAGTTGAAGGAAAGGCAAGTTGTATAATGAAATATCGGGTTTCCCGCTTGAGGTCGGAAAATATGAACTTCTTATTAGTCCAATTTTTCCGCGTCAAATTTTCGCACGCTTCCAATTTTCACACACGCGTTCAAGTTTTGCTTCCAAATTTTCCACGTATAATTTTTCCTCACTCAATTTTCACAGGTGTTATTCGCACATCCAATTAACAATCCGTATTGTTCTCCCCTGCTTCGCGTCCAATTTTCACACGCATCTCATTCTCTACTTTCAGTTTTCCGCGTCCGATTTTCACATCGTCCAGTTTTCCGCGTCCAATTTTCACGTGTCCAGTTTTCCGCGTCCAATTTCCACACGCGGGTGTTCTCCACGTCCAATTTTCATATGTGTCCCGTTCTCAATTTTTCCGTGTGCAATTTTCCCACTTCCAGTTTTTGCAAGCTTACAAATTTTCACATGCGTCTAGGTTTTCATGTCCAACTTTGGTGTCACCTCTGCAGCCTCCCATTTTTAACTGCCAAAAACCAGCGTTAAGAGGCTACTACAGCCAAACAGCACATGACAAAGTAAATGCTGAAAACATGAAATGGGATTAATAAATGAAAATTGCGGACACATTCAAGTCGTCAGTCCATTACGTAGCAGACTGCGCCGTTACTAGAACAGATATGGTGTAAGTATCTCCTTTTGTAATCGCATTGCACTGCAAAAATTCCACGACGAAACAGAACCGAGATTTTTAAAAATAATTCTTGATATTTTTTCGATTTCAGAAATGTTTCCCTTTTCCACTTTTTTTTTAGTAAATGTCTTTTGTTGCAAACGACAGTAGTTTCTGCAAGCCCATCCCTTCTTTCAAAAGTCGTTATATATATCTGCCTTTTTTGTTCCCCCCTTTATGCATTTTTTCTTGATTCGTTCGTGAAACTGATAGCTTTGGAATGCGTGTTTGATTTACCGAATCTCGAATCCAATCGTGCGATAGTTTTTCTTTTTTTTTTCTCCCTTTTCTTCTCCCCTTTATTAATTTTCCAATTAATTCAAAGGTGCGTATTCCCATCCGAATCCACAGCATACTAATGCATTGACTAATTAAAGTAGATGTTTAATTTCGTAAAGTAAGAGGAAAAGGAAAAGCGGCTGATACTTTTTAATGTTCTATTTTTGGGTTCCATCTTATTCTATCGGAAAACGTGTTCCAGCAATTAATTAATTTCAAGCTGCAAAAAGGGAAGAGGAGAGAGAGGTAAAAAGGGAAAGAGAGACACGAATGTTTGAGTTGAAATGCAGACGGACTCCCTCTTTGCTCTTCGAAAGAAAGAAATAAACTATGATTTATTAAGACGAAGTGCACGATAACGAGAAATCGTTGGAAGCTTCGTTAATGGTGAAAATAATTCTGAAACAGCGAGGGGGAGCGATTGTGCCATTTTACATCTGTTCTTCGTCGCTGTGAAGAGTATTCATAATTGCACGGCACCATTAACGAAATGCGTTCTCTTTTAGCACCTAGTGCTCTGTATCTAGGAAGCACATAGTTAATTTTAGCGGAAAATTTGTAATGTCCACCCACAAAAGACTTCAAAGTACGTATAGAATTACAGCGTCGGCGTAGCTTAATCGGTTAAAGCAGACTCTATGGAGCTCTGGGAACGGCAGATCCGTCGGCTCGAACCCTGGCTTCGACAAAAAGTAAAGTTTTTGTTTACAAATGGCGCCCGAACTTAGCGACACACACCAGTGAATAAGGACCCAAGCGTTAGGTCCACCACTCGAGGTCAGCTCTATACACTGACCTCTCTTTCAAGTGGGAAAGGATGTAATGTCCACCCACAAAAGACTTTAAAAAGCATAGAATTACAGCGTCGGCGTATCTTAATCGGTTAAAACAGGCTCTCTGGAGCTCTGGGGATGGCAGATCCGTCGGTCCGAACCCCGGCATCGACGAAAAGTAAAGTTTTTCTTTACAAATTCTAAACTGCTCTTGCGCAAGTGTAGATGAGAACGAAATAATCTCACAGCGATTATTCTGCACAACAAAAAACGTTCCATACATTCCTAGTTCCGGCAGTTACGACACGACAGCCTTCCTCGGATTCAATTCTGGTAATGCTACGTGGTTTGTAGATGGCTGTGATCCGGCTCCGGGGTTCCTTTCGTGTTGTGCAGTTGGATACGCGTTAGTAGATGGTGGCTGGGGTAGCCTTATCTAACGAGGTGGAGGGTCGTTAGAGATGGAAGGTATTTGAAGAAGCGGCATCCAGCAATGTTGGGCAATAAAAGACCCCTGGGAGAATGTTCAAGCACCAACGACATGCCTCCAAGGGGGAATTATATAAGTCTTCTATTGCTTAAAATTACTGGGACTCATCTATTCAGATGTCGTAATCATAAAAAGACCTCTTTTCCTCTTAAACATGATACTTTGCTATCCACTCCCATAGGGAATCTTTAGCCAATGCTCTCTGCTTAACAACTCTTCCTCTCCACCTGATACAACTTCTTAAAACAACCTTCAACCATTTCAGATGAAGCTACCCCATCCACCGCCTAGTCACGGGCATCCCACTTCGCAACACGAAAGAACCCAACGGCCTACAAGCCACCTGGTATTATCACATTTCGATCCGATTAGGGAAGTCGTATCGTAAATGTTAAAATTCGAAATACTGCATATTTGTGAAGGGGCAATATGCGCTTTCCAAGTGCATTAGTTTTGGTAAATGCTGATCGAAAAAATTAATTCCGCCGAAACTCGTGTCATCACCATTTTGCAATTTAGTAATATGCGTCTGAAACCTTGGGACAGTCTGCAATTTACTAAGACTAATTTCTTAAATATAAATAAATATTAGCATCCCTGGCGCGTTTAAAACGATCAGTATTATTCTACATTTATCCGTGTAAAACAAGCAATGTTGGTTTCTATATGTATACTTGAAAATATAAAACGAATAACAGTATAATAAAGAAGTTTGTTAATTGTTCGGCAGTTCGCTTTTTTATAGTTTTGTTATAGTATTATGTTGTTTCGCAACATTTGAACAAACAAAAACTTTCAAAATGCAGGAACTAGGAGATATTCGTTGGAAAGCAATTGTGTAATTGAACATGTACTTCAAGCGAAACAGCGGTATCGAGTCGTGGCACAGTCGGTAAGTGAACATCTAAGAAGTTTCACTGGTCTATGTTTAACACACGGGTTAATTGTCTCTGCATTCTGGTAAATATCTCCCCGAGAGAAAAGCATTTTGCGTCTCGAAGCGCTATGCGGTTTTGTCTCTCTTAAGTTCGGCTCTATATTTCGGCTAGCGTGTTGGCTTTTTTTCCAATCAATATATGGAAAAGTGACTACGTTTTCATTAGGTAAATGAATAAATGATTCATGCAAACATACTTGTCATCATAAACAAGTATTATATAATAGAAGAGAATAAATTTTAATCGTCTCCGAAACGGATAATTTTGTAGAAATACTGGACTTTTAACTGTTGGCATCCTGGACTTTTACCAAGGCCTAATTAATTGATTTGAAACAATGTTACTTTCCACGCGATGAAAAAAATTCTTTATCACTGATATTCAACCAATTTGTGCTACTCGGGTAATTATGCAAATTAAAACACTAATAAATGCAATAAGGAAGAAAATGTCACACTTTGGATGTAATGTAAAAGCTACCAAACAAGCTGCGCAATCTATAAAATATGATATTTATGCAATATATATGCAAATATGCAATTTATAAATTATGATGACTCATAATGGATTTAGTAACGCTCTAGAGTACTCAAAACAGTCCAAACAAGAACCCGCCCTAGCAGCCCGAATCTTACGACACATTTCCACTGTCTAGAAAGAAATGCAATGAAAAAGGCAGTGTCGTATCAAAAAAGTGGATCAGGTCGACAGTAGCGTCAGTAGAAACACTGTGCAGAAAGACACACGAGGGAGTCGAAGATTAAGTATCATAAGGAAGAAAAGTGAAAAATAGTGGAACTAATCAAATAACTCGATATCGGCGTTTTTAACACAGTCCACAATGCGTTATTTCATTGAAAGACATTTCTAGACAGTGGCGTAGTGTCAAATGATTCGGGTGCTAAATTGCTGGTGTCTTTTCTGGACTTGGTAAGATTTCTTACTTTTTCCGGTTTATTCCAGTATTTTCGTAAGTGCTTTCGTTGCAACTTTTTAAGCGATTTTAAAAGAATTTAAAGACAGTGGAGTAGCTTAAGTGTCTGAAATGCTACGCTTTTTAGTGATTACTTAATTCCGAATACTTTAGTCTCATTAAACCCATGGACCACATTGTTGCTTTCCAGACAAACACAGGGGAATATGGGAAGTGGAAGTTATAAGGCGGGTTCAGATATACGGGAACGAGATTTCATTAAAATCAATGAATTTCAATCAGACAGTGAAGTAGCATCGTACGACAAGATGGCGTCCATCAGCGATTCTTGACCTTCTCCAACGAATTTTTGAAATTTTAACGAAGTGTCGAATGATCCGTTTACTTAACATAGTGTTCATTGTAGTTTTCAGAGTTTTAAAGTTTTAAAATATTTACAATTTTTTTAAATGCGCTCTTTGCATGGAAATGTTGGGATTTTACAAAGTTGTTACGGATTTGGAGATAGTGACCCTGTTTTTGAGATGTTTGCAAAGAAGATAGACGAGTTTTTAAGAGATTCTGTTTGGAGGTGGGCCAAACTCTATTTCCGTTAATACTGAACATTTTCTACTGAACAACGTTTTGAATTACGCAACTGTCTTTTTACTGAGATGCCTAATTTCATTGATCTTCTTTTCTAGACAGTGGCAAAGTGTCTCGAATGATTCGAGTGCTTAATTGCTGGTGTTTTTTTCTGGACTGTGTAAGGTGTTAAACAAAATACGTCGAGTTTCAGTAATGAAAAAATAAAACGGGAAAATTCCTAATTTCAAATGTCAGAACCTTCATTTCAAAATAACTGCTTCTACAAAAGTGAGGAGTGCAACTGCTTTCGGCTTTGGTGTATTGAAACGTCATTGCGACAGCACTTTCTTAGTTTTGTGACAAAAATATTTCCATAGGTCTGTGATTTACTACTGGCGCGCACATTTTGTTATAAATGTTGCCGAGTACGCTGTATCGAATATTCTATACCTATCAGACATTTTCCCTTTTCCGACTAAAGCATCGTGAAACCAGCTGAGTGTAATGCCCACCAACAAAAGTCTTCAAAATAAGCTTCTACAAACAAGCGTCGACGTAGCATAATCGGTTAAAGCGGACTCTCTGGAGTTCTGGGGATGGCAGATCCGTAGATTCGAATCCCGACGTCGACAAAAAGTAAGGTTTTTCTTTACAAATGGCGCCCAAACTTAGAGACACACAATAGTGGCCAAGGATCCAACCGTTAGGTCCACCACTCGAGGTCAGGTCGATATCCTGGCCTCTCTTTCAAGTGGGTGAGGATGTAATATTCACCCACAAATGTCTTCTAAATAAGCTTCTACTGACAAGAGTCGGCGTAGCGTAATAGGTTAAAGCGGCCTCTCTGGAGCTCTAGGGATGGCAGATCCGTAGGTTCGAATCTCGGCATCGATAAAAAGTAATGTTTTTCTTTACATGAGTCAGAAGATAACGGATTTAGAACTGAAGACCAGAGCGATGACCTGGGGCTGACACTGGAAGTGATGTCTGTCAGATTTCGATGAATAGAAGAACTTCAAATGGCCTCTTTGTTTCGATGTTGTTGTTTTGCCACCTACACATTGAAATTTATATCGAATTATTTAAAGATTTAAACCGTTCCCAGCTCGTTGCAAACAAAATGTAAACCAGGATTCTGAGATTGTGCAAATAGCTTGTTTAAAAATCGCGTGCAGTATTTGAATTACAGGCTAAAGTATAGTAGATGATAGTTTATATTATTCTTCACCCTTGTCTGTCACTTCTAATGGTGACAACCAACTTAACTATTATAACTCCTATTGCATTGCAGACAAAATAGCAAGTTCTCTTTCTTTCGCGACAATTCGATCTCCCACCTTTGGTGTTTCTTTTGAAGGATGTACTTTTTAACGTTGTACTTGACGAGATATTTGTGCGTACCTTGGAGGGGAATTTATATC
>JJRW01S0001593.1:47497-57872 GCA_001188405.1 Loxosceles reclusa
AGTGAATTCAGTGTGGATGCGGTTGCGAAATTTAATTGAATTTTGGCCGTTGTAAGAGTTTAGTTGTTGGAACTACAATGGCGTACTTCTTTGTGTTAAGATCTGGTTACGAGTCGTTCAGCTCCTGGCCGGCGGCAAGTTCTTTGTTGAGAAAAGTTTTAGATCACTTCTTCCTGCAGTTCTTTATACTTTTTCTTCTGCTGTATGTTTTTCTTGACTTCTCGACCATGTTGGAAGGATCCTGAATGTGCTTCCTGTTTTTGGTGGGTATGTTACAATTTGGAGGTTATTCTTCTTTAACAAGTTGTAGAAGCAATGGGTAACTATTTGTGTGCGCAGATGTGTCTGGTCGATAATGTAGATATTGCTTATGGGTCCTTTTTTGATGTCCGGAGGCTTTTTTGGTACTGCCGTACTTAATCCAACTTTGTGGCTGGTTTCACCTGTAGACGTTAGAGACAGAGCTTCCTGTAGATGAAGTATTTTTTGAGGTTGAAATAATGGTCTGTTGGTATTTGGTTAATTGCACCAAGAAAGCGCTCCTTCTTGATTGTTCGGCCGTTAAGATGTCCCAGTTTTGATAATATTCACAGAATTATAAAAGCAGTTTTCCAATTTTAACTTTTACAGTTGATTAAATGTGTCTTAATGCTTTACGTCTTTCGAGAAAAACGCTATTTTATGAATATTTTATGTTTTTTAAAGCTATTTTATGAATTAGAACAAACAAATCTGGCTTTTAGTTCACCTTTCTATGTCTGAACTTTTCCTGAAGATTGGCAAAACAGAAGAACGAACAGATATTTGACTGCATTATATACTCGCACATAAATTTCTATTACTCAAGCAGTCTAAATTGACGTGAGTGCACGAAAAAAGAGCAAAAATACATTAAAACGAATATATAAATAAAAATGATATTGCTGAAATAAGAACGAAATATTGTTCTCAATAATTGCAAAGCCCCTGTTGTGAAGCTTGTGCGAAAAATATTTTGAGTAATATACTTGCAAAAAAAAATGTGGAGTAACTATGTTTTGAATTTTTATACTTCAATCAAATGAAAAAAAAAAACCTTGAGAGGAAATTTCCCGTCTTTGCTTTTCGAAATTTTGAGTATCTACTCCGAGATTCTATAGCAGTAAGAACGCTCCAGGGTTTCCATTTTACCCTTGACGTCACTGTTACTTCGTATTCCCAGAAGCCGCCTGTAATATTAGAATTTCGTTGAAATGGAATTTATCGAACTTATTTGCTCTTACGCACACTGTCGAACCGAAGTTTCTCTTTGAATATAAATGATACACGAGATAAAGCTAAGTCTCCGTGGGCAGAAACAATTCTGGATATTTCAATATCTGAAATGATTATAATGCGTGACTTATTAGAAATAAAAACTGATCTTATCTTTTTCTAAGCAAATAAAGAATAATAGACGATGGAATTTTTCCAGATATGGCCTATAACGATATAGAAATTCAAAGTATTTCATACATCTACACGTAATGAAGTCTCTTTGATCTTACTCACTGTAAGAATCATTGACAAAACTACCACATCTCTCCCTTACACAAGTATATGACCCCCAATGCACAGGAAAGGGGGAACGCACCTGATGACCGTACTGTGTTCCTGAAGGCGCATCTACACAGGGAGAGTTTCAAACCTCCTGCGACAGTCGCACGAGAGCTTCAACCACAGCGTGTGGATCAGGTTCACCCAAGCTGACTGAACGCCGAAGCAGAACAGCCAACAGAGCTAATACTGATATCAATATCTGTCGTCATATCGGAAGTCGTAGGCAGTTGTCGGACACCCCATGGGAGGATTGACCTGGCCGTCCCAACCCGACCAGGTTCAGAGCTCTCGGTAAGGTGGCAAAAAGGTGAAGAGCCCCAACCAGACCGAATACGGGCTGACATGAGGGGATGTACCGACACCAACTTATCCGCGTATACAATCCTGCCATAACTGCACAAGTGTCCGGATAACCCAAGCCGTGACCTCGACCCGATGATCAAGGTTCGTGCCCAGCCAGAACGGCAGCCGTCCAAAAACGATATGTCTGAGATCTCTACTGTGCGAAGCATCAGTAGGGTAAAACTAACCTGTCTCACGATGGTCACAGGAAAGGGGGAGAAAAACATATGAAAACAAACACAAGAAGAAACATATATTCTTGGCTAATATGATATTGACCATTTTGTCATTCAGAACTGCCTGCAGTCTCCTTGGAATGGATAAATAGAGATTTTGTATAGTTTTCAGGAGAATCTTGTACCATCCTTCCTGCAGAACATCGGAATGTTCCGGTAATGATAATGGAGGAGGATAGCGCGCTCAAACATCTGTCTCCAACACTGACCACAGGAGCTCAATAGTATTGAGATCGCGCGAAGGTCAAGGCAGAGGTAAAACTTCATCTTCATGTTAAGAAAACCAGTGCTGGACGATGGGAGCTATGTGAACAGGGGCTTTGTCATCTTGATAAATAGCATCAACATCAGGGAACACACTTTGCACCAGAACCATTGGATGCTCCTGGTGGCTAAAAACGGTCAAGTAGTCGTTGCCAGTGGCGTGACCTTGCAGGGCAATAATGGGTCCGGCAGCATACCATGATGTGGCTGCCCGTACCATGACTGAACTCCCGCCATGTTTCATTCTTGGTAGCAAACAATACAGGCTGTAAATTCGGAAAAGCGTTCTCCAGACATAAATTCGGCCAGAAGTCGAAACCAGTGTAAAGCTAGAATCATGTCACCAATCGACCTTTTTTCATTGCTCCACAGACCAGGATTTGTTACTTTGAAATCACTGTCACCTCTCAGTGGGCCGAGGGAGCCTGCTGCCCAAAGAGGATGCGCGGCCAGTCTTTTGTACGCACTAGTCTGCCATCTTGCGGCCCCGTCCACCTGCCGACCTCTGGCCTGGAGGGCGCATCAGTTAAGTCTGGTGCTTGCGGTGACTGGGAATACAGCAGAGCTCTTCCGAAGCCGGGTCCTGTGGCCGTTACCCGATCTGAGCAAGTGGCCGACTCACTTACGTCCGGGATTTATCTCACGTGGGCCTGGAACCTCCACTGAACGGTATACGAGATCAGTGGTGCTAAAGAATGAGGGGCACGAGAGTCCCTTTGGCAGAAAGTTTACGATCGAGATTTTGCGCCCACCTCTCGGGCCTTCAATGCTGAAGGGAGTGTTGTGGCATAAGACGTTGTAGATGAGGGTTCTCCACACCTCACGAACTTCGTTGCCCAAGTTAGACATGGAGATGGGCGACCATGGCGGTGTTCAAAATGCGCAAACTAGGCGCGCCCATCCAATGGGACTAAGCCAGCGGCTCAGGGACTCTATCTGAGGCTAGGCAAGTGTCTGACTTGACGCCTAAGGGGGTTCTCTCGAGAGTCTGGAGCGAAGTGCTATAGAGAGGCGACGGCTAGCACACTGGCACTCGGTCAGTGGCTAGTACAAAAGCCCGGTAGCATGGAACCGGGTGTTCATACAGACCCAAACCTTAGTTGTTCAGTGGAAGGCCTGGTAAAGTCAAACAGGACTGACTGGACTGATAAGTTAGCGACAACTCAAACAAAAGGTCTTTTTGACCTACCATAGGACCCGACACCGAACATAAAGTCGTACATTATTATTCAGATGTGGTGCGAGGGGGGCCAGCTCTGAGATCTTGTATCTCTTTTATAGTTGGTGTCCTGAGCACTGCACATGGTTGTATATCTATCTTGTATAGTGTATAATTATGTGTGTCTGAACCCACTTTACGTGAGCTATAGTGGACCAAACCAACGCTGGCAGAGTTGGGGTCCCCCGATAACAGGTTTTGTTGAGACTCAGACGTGGCTGAAGTCTAAGACTGGATGGAGTTGTACTGGATAGAGATAGGCGGAAGAGCCGACCAGTTTAACTGGGAAATGGGGAAAGAAATTCCACGAGAAGTGGGGCTGAGCCATGTTTCTTAGTCTCGCCTCCCTGATAAGAAAAGGTCTTGCCAGCCTTTGCACTTTGATAGGAAAGACATGAATTGATTAACTGGAAGCGGCCGGCGTGCCCTCTCAGCGCCTCTCCTTCCCGGTGAGGGGAGAAGCGCGCGGCCAAAACCAGGCTTGACTGGAACAGGGAGCGAAATGAGCCCGACCTCACCACTCAAGGCTCATTCAAAGCTAGGTTGTTGGGAAACCTCCTCAACTGCCTAGCACTGGTGAAGAGCAGGACTGACTATGAAACTTGTTTGAAAACGTGGCCCAGACGGGGGGAACTGGAATAGCTTTTGGTGCTGTATTGAGTAGATTGTTTGGACTAGAGTTAGGAGCACGCATACAAAGCGACGGGGCTCTTGGCTTCTCGCTGGTTCTGTTGAGTCGAATCTCGTTGATCCGGGTAGGTTGCCGACTGGTAAAGGTCGTTTCGCGACTAAGACTTGACCCCCTTAGGGGACGCTGTCAAAAGTCTCTTGTGAGACGGGTACAGGAAACAACTGGAGCTTTCGGCTCCAACATTACGATGTCTCCTCTCAGTAGCACTGTTAGTGCTGTTGAGAGAGAGAGAGAGAGAGAGAGAGAGGTTTTGTAATGGCAGTTCGTCCATAAAACCATTGTTTAAGGAGCTCCTTTCATACTGTTTTGGTGCTGATAGTGTTTGTAAGCTCGGTATTCAACTCCGCAGTCACAGTTGTATCTATAGACTTCTTACTTTTTATCACAAACCTAAGCAACGTTCATCTGTCTCTGTTACTACTCTGGTGTATGTCAGACGCAGTTTTTCCAGTTATGGTGTGCAATCATAATCTTGGACACACTGTACCTCTTTGATACACCAAAAACTTCTGCTACCTTGCTTACAGAAGAACCCACCAATACGAGCGCCAACAATTTGGCCTCTCGGTCAGCTCTGACATGGTTCTATCACAATATACAGAATGCTATCTTGACAACAAATAATGTTTGAAACATGTAGATGAGTACATATAGGTAGTTGCATGACGCAACAAGCGCAGTTCATTTTAAAACTTTCACACAACGTCTACGGCAGCGCTTCAGGTCCTGGCTGGCCTCCCTCCCCCTGACCTGCAGCTACCTCTTCGAAGTGAGGAAGCATAAAATCTTCGAGCTAAAAATGCCTTGCACCATTGGGACGCATACGGTTTTCCCCGTAAACATCGAAATGCCTCGCGATTACAAGTGGTGCCACCCTTCTTCAGACATTCCCATCTCCTGGTCGCCGGGGTGCCCCTCCGGCGGGAGGTGGGACATTTTTACGGACGAGTCTTGCATGAACTGCAGGGTGGGGGCCTCTTTCTGTGCTTACCTGGAGGGCAAACGCGAATACAGCAGACAATTCCGCTTTGACGATGTGATGACTGTCTGATCAGCTCCGGCTAGCGAGCAGTGAGAATCAGACATTACATCTAAATTTGTTGTAAGTGAGGGAACGTTTGTTGGTTCCCTCACTTACAACAAATTTAGATGTAATATCTGATTCTCATTGTTCGCTAGCCTGAGCTGATCAGACAGTCATTACACATTGGTACTATCGTGTGCTAAAATATAAAAGATAAAGTAATCAGCTATTATAGCAATAGCTACTAAATTTCAAACTTTCGTCAAGCACTTTACTTGACGTGCACGACTTTTAATTTGTGTTGAGCATGTTTATTTCCTCTGCTTCTACGTGTGTGAAAACGCGGTAGTTATCTTTTACCACCGGTTGAGCACCATATCGTTTCGCAGCTGCTAGCGGCAGCTTTTGGGCCTCCGTCACCGTTCGCTTCTGCGAAGATTCTCTTTGTGACGTGCCGTGCCCTTTCTTTTTATTCTCTTGACTTGGCGACGGCGCTGGCAACATGTTAATTTATTTCGCGCGCGGTTAGAAGGTTAGTGAGGGGTGTTAATTATTAGTCGTTACAACGACCACTGCTCGGTCTTTCAGGTGGAGCAGTTGGCCATTTATTAATGTACCAGTCTGGCTCCAAAATTCATTACTCACTGGCCAATGCATTAATTTCTTTGTGGACAGCCAGGCAGCCCTGAACTCCCTAGCCATATTCCTCAAACCCAACCTTCTGGTTGTCAGTCGAAAAGATGTATACAATTACTAACATGTCCAGAAAATAACGTCAAACGGTTCTGGATAAAAGGTCACTCAGGAGTGCAGGGAAATGAACAGGCATACTCCCTTGCGAAAATAGTCACCAGCAAGTCATCTATCGATATCCACTGGCCGCCCCGTCCAATGCAGTCAAAAAGATTCTTCTCCGGTGCACCTTGAGTGAATGGCCCAACGAATCGGGGCGATTTCTACATGCGTTTCTTCCAAAAGCCCCCTTCCCTCCCACCCACCAAAAGAACTTACTCAAAGTTTTTGTGAATCAGCTTATTTCAGGTCACGGCGCTTTGTCGGCTTACTTATATAGCAAACACATAAGTTAAAGGGAAGTATTTTTTGCGCGGTAATTTCCGGATTTTTTGTCCACCCCAGCATTTTTTACTCTTCTACTGAAAATGTGAATATGTTAGAACATTTTAAGGACCATGTTAAGGTGTTTTATGCAGAGGCCAATTTACAAGTACCTGAAACAAAGTCCATTTAAAGGCCCTTCCGGCAAAAAAAACGAACACATTCATCTTATCATATTGTAATTATTTTTAGTGTCGAGAATGTTTAGGTGACTAATTTAATTACTGTACGGACACTTAACGCCTTGCCATCGCTTAAAATACTGACGGGGCAAACGTTTCATTTATCGAGATTAACTACTGGCCACAGGTTGAAATCTTGCCTAAACATCGAATCCTGTGATAGCAGCCGAAACGACAACTCAAACAAAAGCTTATTCTCTAAAATCCCCTTGATTGCAAATACTGTTTTTTGTTAATTGTCTTTCATTAAACCGTTTCCTTACTCAATGTCTACAAATCAAAATTATTCTCAGTTGATTCATTTTATTCACAATATTTTTTTAGAAATAACACCACGGTTTGTGAGAAGTATAACAACATGGAGAAAGACCATTAATATGAAAATGGTATCATAGGTTACTAATATGATTGCACTTAAGCGATTATATTACAGTTTTAGATGAATATAATGAATAAACATTAGTCGAAAAATCAATGTTTTTAAAAGCTTCCGCGAATGGCAAAAACAGCTTTAATCCACGAGCAATCAAATGGAAAATCATAGAATCTGGTCCTGGTGACCACAGCTGATTGCAGTCCACAGTTGATTGCTACTGTCTTCGAGAGAATTTTGAAGACAGTTGACCCGTGACCATATTCCTAACACGTTCAATGAGTGAAAGGACAAGTCATAGAAAAACCGGTACATATAATGCTTCGGAAAGAGCTTGAAAATTCCTGTAAGCATAACGTCCAGCATTGTTCTGCACAAATATAGCACCAGAAATGCTCTCAAGAAATGTATGACTTTTTCCTCTAGAACTTTCATAATGTAGCTTTCATTGACGAGCTTATCACAGAGAAGATACAAAGTCAATTTTCTTTGCTATTAGTGGCAGCTTTCCAGTCGTAGGAATTCTCATACTTAGTAGCGAACACTGGAAGTTATACTTTGGCGTCTACGTTGCTACAGAAAACAATAGGATTCTGTTAGCATGCATGCCTTTATCGTTGAGATTTCCTCGAGTACGGAGACTTATTCATTTTACAATTACATTAGCAAAATCTTTAATAATTTAACACTAAAAAATCAAGGTAATCTAATGAATGAATAACACCCATAATCATATACTAAGCTTCGGCTTTATAGACATATAACATTCAAAACTATTATCCAATGATTTCTTTGTGGAATTAAATATCGTAAATATCCGTTCTAAGAAAACGAAATGAAGTTGCCATGAACAATGAAAAGAATATTGTGAGTTATTCAGCTATTCACTAGTAGAATACCAAATTCATGCAAATATTTATGCTCAAGAATGAAACTATAGCCGCGAAATAACGAAATTCGAGGCTAGAATATTGTCAGGGTTTACTACTACTATTAGGGCGCCATTAAAACGACTTAACTGCTGCTGTTGGTAGTTGGGCAACTCCAATGAGGACTATTCCCGTTAAATTCTCTGAGCAGAAAAAACGATAGCGGCAATTGGTGACGCGGATGTTTAAGTTCAAAAAATGCCAAATGGTCGCCAGGTGAAAGATATACGGAATACACTGTGAACATTCGTCCAATTCCAACACGTATGGCCACAGCCTGCAACGTTGTCTGAAGTGACAGCACACTGGAGGGAACGTGGTGAGAAACGGAGAAACGAGAAGTGCAACGCCACCACGAGACTTAGACAATTCATGGTCAGTTCCGTAAATGCTATACTATTTGATCTGAACCTGATCACAGGGCGCGATGAACGTTTCTTGTCAGGCTATACAAGAGGGAAAATGGGATATAAAAAACTATTCAAATCATCCGAAATGGCCTGCAGACCACGACAATTTCACTGTATGTATGCAAGAGTCATAAATTTAAGCGAGACGTTGGCAACTTATATGGAGAGCTCTTCCGTTCTTCTTCCCAGAATCGAGAGAAGAGTCGGTATTCATACTCTCCTTGTCATCCTATATGGATAATTCATGGAAAAGTTGAGAGACTGATATCTCCATTAATGACGACACCTTTCTCCAGTTGTTTTCCACGTTCTTTTAAACCTTTGGGCTTAAAGCAGGCTTTCTGAGAAGAAGCGTTTGCTGGTGGTGATGCTTTCGTCGCATGAGAAGATGCTCTGAGAACGCTTTTGAGATGACTTCAGAACGCTGTGCAGATGAAGATTGAATAACAGGAGGAATATGTGTGTAATCCTGAAGTATATGAAAAGAAAAAGTGCTAATGTCAGTTAGCACCTCAATGGAGTGGAAAATGCGTGTCGCCGCCACACAGGAATCGCGGGGTGACAAAAGTGAAACTAGTTTTTTCGCTTCAATGTATGTTGCGTCACTGTCATCTAGTGAAGAGTATTTTCAGATTGCTTTGCCGCCGTTCACTTGACATTTGGGGTTTGACTTCGTCCAAACGCCATTTTTTCGTTTGCCCCACTGAATCTTTCTTCCAAGGAACAATTGCTCTCATCACATTTTCGCCTTATCTCTGCTCTGCAAGAAGCCGAGAACAGTTTCCATCCTAATTTTCTTCTGAGCTTTACGTTCTGTTCCAGTAGCTTCTGAAACCTCCACGAAAATATTATCGAGCGAATACTTCTAACTTTTGTTTGGAATAGCGTGAGATAATTGGTAGCAGTGTGTTAATTAAATAATACACTTTTTAAGAAGAACGTTTTGCTTTATTAAAGTGTAAAAAAGAAAGAAGAAAGAAAGAAAGAAAACAATGAACTTTCTGTAGTATGTCATTAATGCTTAAGCGAACGTTTTCTTTGTCCTTAGGTACGCCCCAGGATGATTTCCTTGGCAATTAACGCTGCAGATGAGAGCAGAATAATGATTCTAATGGGCAGCACGTGCACACCAAAGACACTCTGGCTATATTTCTGCCCATGTCTAAAAGGTTGACATTTAAAGCGCCGAATGGGGATTTGGTATATACGGACATACAGAACACGAGAGAGAGCTAGATTTCGTGGTAGAGAGTAGTACAGGAGAGTTAAATATCAAAAGGACGTGTAGCAACTGTAGTACCATTTTTCTCATCGTAAAACGTCAAACCGCCATGTCACCTTGGTCAGAAAGGTCTGCCAGAAATTTTTGCACAATAACTTTCAGAAATTCCACTTCAGAATTACGCCACGGGAAGTGTTCAAGGTGTCATGCGGTGTAACCGTAACAGGTAGGTTCGCAAAGGTCATGCAAATCAGAATATTGTGCGATTGTTGAGGAGGGGGAGCAGTTTCTATCAAAAACTCACCTGCCTGTAGTTTCTTTACCGACCTAGGTGTGCCAGCAATCACATAGAGGGGTTTTGAAAATTATTAAAGTGACAATTTGCAAAATGCAGGATCCGAGGATTGTAAGGAAAGGTCAAACGTTGCTGTGTCGGTAATATCGGAAGTCATGGCATACCATTCAGTCCGGGCTCTTCGAAGATTTGCTGTTAGAAGTATTAGAAAAAGTACCAGTATGGAATGAAAATTTGGCACCCGAATGACCCCCTCCACCCTCCATGGAGCCCAACAAGGGGATTAACAATGAAGCCGGGAGGACACTCGAATTGACCCGCCATCTACCAGATTCCCTTATTCAGGGCCACAACTGAGATGTCCGTCTGATATGAAGTCGGGGCCAAAGCAGTGTACTGGGGACATAAATTTCGTCCCCCTCCTCCCCTCAATTGCCATGGTCCCCTTTTCCAGCGAGGCGAATCGCTGCACACGACAAACATGCGGCCACACT
>JJRW01S0001593.1:103233-113605 GCA_001188405.1 Loxosceles reclusa
GGCACTTCAAGGACGCCACTTCACTTTCCGTACTCGCTAAAATAGGTGAGCCCCTGAGAGCAGAAATTTCAGGAATGCAGGAGAGTTTCAAAACTAAATAACGAAAATTTACAAATACAGATTTCAGTTCAAAGTTACCGGTTATTCACAAACTTACTATAATACGGCAAATACACCGCTTTTGATAATTCCGATTTATACTAATAAGGACTTTCCAGAATGGGGAGAAGCCCCTCCTCCTCTGTAGCGTGTTTCTATCTTATTACCAACACACACCGCCGCGAAACAGAAAAAAAAAAAAAGAAAAGAAAAAGAAAAACCGTGGCCATTACCAAAAGCGAGGAATGAGAAGGAATTCGGCGAACACTCGCCGCTAAAAAGGATAAGAAACTCTGAACATATGCTAAACCCGTCAGGGATCATCTTTTGGTGAATGCGGTGAGTGTCGTGGGGTCCCCGAGGTCCCTGAACCATATCGTGTTCCGTGATCACCTTGTATTTGGCACATCATGACCTTTACAGGCTCCTGCTCCATTATACACTTCAAATAATGAACTACATGCTAAAAAAAACAATTATTCACAACAGTGCTTGAACGCGCCTAGCTCAGACACTCTCCTAGGTACTATATTTGATAATATTCTCTCGAAGAACTAACTACAAAATTCGAACGTAAGCTTGTTTTCTATATAAACGGGGAAAAAAATACCAGTGATTGTAAATTCCGTAAAACAGGAGAAATACCGGTGTAGGAAGACACCCAGGAATGCAACCGTTGCCATGGGGACACCGTCAGTTTGGCACGAAGCAAAGACGTCTTTCACCAGTTGATTGAATGTCCTCGTAACATTTAGGGGATTGTTCTAATGATACATATAATAACAGTGACAGATGCAGAATGATTATATTCTCAGACATAATATTAAACTGATATAATACAATGATGAACAACACAATTACTCTATATGATCTTCAATAGCACATTTTCTTTTAATTCGTGTTCATTCCACCATTGCTTCTTTTCAGGTCTTCGATAGCCGTAGCTATTTTTCAGGCCATACTCGGGGTAAGCTGTTTATATCTATGTTTTTGTTTTTTCTAATGTTCAAAATTACAAGTAATCGCAAACGCCAACAAGGCGAATAATAAGTAAACCTAAATCACCGTGCTTAGGGATTGAAAAAGTGGCCAAAATCGCTTTGAGCGAATATTAAACAAAAATAAAAAAAATAATAAATGTATTAACATAAGACTTCATTATTTCAGATTGTGACTTCCCGCGTTGTCTATATCACAAAAAAAGCAAGACTCTACAACGCTGTAAGCATAAATATTTGTTATTCCTCAATGTCCAAATCCGTTTCAACAAAAAGTTAACTTTGCGATTTTTTTGCAAATCATGCCCACAAGTTTTTCTCATCATCTGAACTTCTTAAAAGAAGAAATTTCCTTCATCAAACGTATTGCCAGACATAGAGGTTTCTTCCTACCATGGTGGGTCAAATAATCAAAAACACTCCACAAGAAACCACCCAACCCACTACACCCACCTCTCCGACATATTCTCCAAAGGAATACAGTTATACTGCCCTTCTCGTCTCTTTGCCTCAAAATAGAAAATGTTTTCTCACACTTCACATTTCCATGAAACATTCAGGTCTAGAAAGAAACTGAAACTGAAACAGTGTAGTGATCCCATTTCTAGAACTAATCCTTGGGAGTATTTAACGCATCCCATGCTAGTGCGGCTTCGCATATATAGATCAAACAACTCAGATTCAACTTTAAAAGCCCGAGTCTTATGTAAGAGGAACAAACATCTACAAACCAACGGTGGAAAGCACTCCTGAGAACGTCACTTTATTTTTACACATCTGAAATTTTATCCCACCCTCTCCGTTAGCTTTAGACTTTTTTGAATCTTGCCATATTATACTATTTTTTCAGTAAACATGACGCTAATTCAACTCCATTACTTTCGAGTGCGTGGCAACAGTTTGTCAACATTGAAGGAAAATAGAAAACTACTGCAGCAATACCCAAAAGACAATCTCCAGAAGGGGCCAAGTTGAGCCGGGGCTCGACGAAACAGCAGTTGACAATGGGCTAACGTCGTCCTCGATACACGTTTCTTTTTATATACTCTATTAGCTTAATGTCTGAAGAATTATATGAGGCAGATTATCTTAAGTGTACAAATAAGATTTAAATGTTTTTGTGTGACGTAGACTGCTAATTTGTAAACATTCCCCCAGAGTGACTGTAACCTTTCAGAGGAATTAAAAAGGACCCAGAAGTGGCGCAACAGTAAAACGTACTTGAATGCTGGCAGGTGAAAGATGGCAAGCGGCAAAGATTCATCACTACATTCGTTACGAAATATCAAGGAAAACGTTCTGAAGTAGCAGGTGCATCGATCTGTTCGATATTTGTGGAGAATACTGTATTGGAAAAGTACATGTGAAGTTTTGATTTAGAAGGTTTAAAGCTTGCGATTTCAATGTTAGCGATGTTATGCGGAAAGTTGCACACGTGGTCTGACAAGAATTTCTGGTTGAAGATTCATCTCAACCGCCAGACAACTGGGAATAAATGAACAAAGCTTTACCAATCATTTACGCGCAATGAGAAAGATTTAGCAGGTAAAGAAATGAGTGCTACATGAACTAAGCCAGAGGAACAAGGATGAACTGTTCATGAAGTGTTTAAAGTTCTTTCAAGAAAATCGTGACGGGTGATGAAAAGCATATGTGGTACGAATTTCGGCAAAGCAACAACATCGACACCGAAGTGTAATATTCACTTCATGGCAGTTCTTCTGTGCATTTGGTGGGATTATAGACTGTTGGATCCAAGTCAAACTGTCACTGCTGATCGCAACTAATACCAATTGCTATGGCAGAACGAGAAAATGGGTCAAAGACGACCATTTACGGGAAACTGACTGCGTCCAGTGAAGCTAAGCTGCTCCATAATAGACCACATGTAGACTAATTAGTCAAGGAAATGTTGTTGACGCTTGGCTTGGATGTTTCGTAGCGTATTATTCCCAATATAGCTTCGTCAGGCTATCACTTGTTTGGACATTTTCGGACATCTAACGACGTCATCGCGTCGCACGATAACTAAAATCCGTCATCTGATCGACCGATGGCGATAGATGATAGATAATGACTGCACATATTTTGCTGATTAAAGGTAATTTTGCGTTCTATCAAAAACATTTTGCATTGTCCTGAAAACGTTAAAAAATCTTATTGGTACACTTGATATAAGCTATGCTGTAATGCCCTGTTGTGAAGCACCGGCAGAATGAGCATAAGAGATAACAGACAGTACATCTGAAGTAAAGTTAAAGGTCTGAACACACCCTCGGTGTCAGAAAGTAAAGATTCTGCTGCTCGAATGGATTTCGATTTACACGAGCGTTTAGCAGGCAATGTTTATGATGAATCCAATTCAAACGTAAGGGCATGTACCCAACACAAAATAAACCAACTTCAACTTAACTTAATGAACTAAAGAGAGTATATTAGCAAACTTGCTAAGTATTGAATCAGGACCAAAGTAAAAATGTAAAACAACTCTTTATTTTGAGCTCACGAACAATGCAAGAAAATAATTCAACTAAGTGCTGATTTGCACTTTAAATCAGAATTCAGTAATTGGAATAATTTTAAACACTTTGCAAATTAGAAGTCAAAACTTCTAATAAAGTACTAATTGTACTGAAGTCACCTTAATGTTAATGAAACTTTTTTAAGTTTCTTTTGAAACCTTTTAAATCTTAAGTCACTAAAATTTGGCCTTTTAAATGGCTTAATTAACTTTAATTACTTATCTGACAAGATCCTTCCTTTGTACGAACGTAGAACCTCTTTTACCGCAACAAACAACAGACTGGCCTTCCGTCAATTTCACAGGTATGAAATATCATAATTCCAGAGAAGGCACTTGAAGGTAATGTAAATCTAAATTTTGCCCCCGTACTAATTTAACACGTAAATACATACAATATACAAGCCTGCACTACGGTCGCTGTGATTCAAATTTCTGTCACACCGCTTAATGTAAGTGCCAGAGCCGATAACGCAGGGCTCTGAAAGTAGAATTTCCAGAATAACGAAAGTCAGCAATCAGAGCTAAAAGAGCGATATGAAGTTCGTGAGCGTGGCTCTTTTATACGTTGCCACTCAATTCGTCAAATGGCGTCTCGTTCCTAGCTTATTTGTTTCTTTTCTTGTCCAATGGAGGCAAGTACGAATGTTAATTGTTTTGCGCTTTGCGGTTAGTAAATGTTAAGGAGGGAAGGGATTTTAAATCATTACAATGCTCAGATCTGAAAAAGATAGACATTGAATGCAAAATGTGGGTATTGTGCCAAGAACGCGTTATATCCGACTATTGCAACAATTTTCGAGCGTTACAATAATTTATATGCAATAAACTTACCAGGAAGGCAAGCAAAACAAAAATAAAGCATACTTAGGTAGACGAGGTAGTTGATTTACAAGATAAATAAAATGACAAATACTGAACAAAAATACTCAATTTAAAATACAGAAATGATTTACAAATTTAAGTCATTTACAAAAAACAAATGCAGCCCTAATTCATGTTGCAAGCTATGTAAACGTTAACAATTTACACTATTTCAACTTCATGAGCCCATCATGTGAATATTAGAAACATCAACACAGCTTTATAACATTGAACAATTGGAACAACACGAGTTCACTACTGTGACATACACTCTAAAACGAAGTGCAGCCAGCTTTTGATCAAGTGACACGGTGAAGACCCTTTCCTAGATTTTACTACACAAACCAAATCGGTTTAATTACGACGCTGCTATGCGCAATATAACTCGCAAACCTAACAACACTTGTGAAACCCACAACATCGTAATACGGGGGAGCAGAAAAAAACAAAAACACTTGTCACCCATCCGAAGAAAACCGCAAGTCACGTGAATTTCTCCAAACAAAGGTCGTCCCAGGACACAGAAAGGAAAAGAAATTCTCACAACCAAAAACAAACGAAATCGACGAACAAAACGGGAGAAACGCAATTTTCACCACAACAATCTTTCAGAACATCAAACGCAAACAAAAGATCCAAAATTACTGATACAAGGCGCATGTGTTCTGTTAACAGCTTGTATTTTTCGCACAAAAGTAAAATCCAGATCTGCTCGTTTAGGGGCTTGACACGAATTCTCGTAAAAACCGGAATATACCTAAGTAAAACCAATCGCGCATCTTGACAGCCCACTCCAAAAACTGTACCAAAGCAATCACCGAACCGGGAATCCACACGTACCTCGAGAGAAAGCCATTGCAACCCTCGGCTTCCAATTCCCCCAGTTTGTTTGGATGTTTCTTTCTTCCTTGAGACATTATTTTATTTTACGATGTTTCTTTTGTCATGTGAAGATCTCAAAACTTCAATAGTGAAGATAACATCAGTTCATAACTTTTCCAGAACAAGGAGCGCAAATAAATTAACTTATAACATTTTTTTAAGTAAATCGTTAGATTTTTGAGCCCTTGGGAGGGATAGCAGCCTGCAGGCAGAATACAGCTTATAGTGGCCTCAAACATAGGAACTGGTGAGTATTTCAGTCACAAATTTAAAGAATACCCCCTCCTCATCTGTATTAGGTTCTTTAATCCTATTATATTATGAGGTACCACTGACTGCTTTTGTACTTTATTGGCTTTGCAATTCTCTCGACAAGATAAAAATTTCATGTAATATATGATGAGCTGTTATAAAGAAATGTGCCCTTTGATCGACACTAGGATTCGAACCTACGTATCTGTTATCTCTGGAGTGACCACTTAACCTGTTAAACTACGCCGACAGATATGTGGGCAGCTTATTATCGAAGTCTTTTCCGGGAAGAACCTTACACTGCTCTTTTCTGATTCTGCTTTCTATAGGCATATGATACAAATTGCATTCAGCCTACAATTACCGCTCGGACTTCATGCAATAAAATATTGTGTGTGATAACAGAGATAGTTATTTCATGATATCACTTTTATTATTTTTCAGTACAACTCAATCATTGTTCCTGTTTGAAACTTACATCTAAACTTTGATGTAACTTTATTACAGTATGTTTGTGGAGTAAAAACGTTACGAAAATTGCGAGTTGTTGTACATAGGCGAAAGTCAATATTCAACCTTATGAGCTAGGGCTGATTATTATTATTTGAGACTGCACTACAGATACACTAGTGGACAAAACTTATGGACGAAGAAGAATTGGGCATGTATATGAAAAGGTACGTGTGGCTGTAAACCAAAAAGAAAACAAAACTATTGACAGCATGTTCAACATCCTTTAATATCATAATCATGTTGAAAAGAATTACACAGAGGGGTGTCAAAAAAAGCGTTTTTGTAAAAGGTACATATTGACCGATGGCATGGTTGTACAAGGAATGCACAATACTGACTACAAATTGGCCTGAGTGTTATGTCAGTAAGGAATATGGCCACCGTAAAGTGCGATACAACTTTGTACACGACGTGGCATACTCAGGACAACATGATCCAGGAGCTGTTGAGGCAAGTTCTCCCACTCCTCTTTCACTGCACAGACAAGTGTCTCCTTTGTTGTCGTTGTTGTCCAGGAATATGTCTTCCCAAGGCATCCCACACATTTTCAATCAGATTTAGGTTCGGTGAACGTGTTGGACAGACTATGCGATAAATGAATATTCTCACTCTCAAGACATTCCTCTACAGCCAGTGTGCGATGACAAGGCGTAGTATCATCCACAAAACAAAACTGTTCTCCAACAGCACCCTCGAAAACTCGCACATGTAGGAGCAAAACGTCATCATTGTACCGTTGGCTGATCACGGTCCCCCGGCCAAGCATATACAGATCTGTACAACCATTAACTATGATGCCTGCCTGCATCTGCAAGTCGGATATCGATGCCTTTCTTGAATATTTTCGGGACGATAAGTACTGCCAATGTTGCGCCATATTATTTGTCGCCCAGAATCAAACGATAGACGCAATCTTCTCTCATCTGAGAAGAGCATACTAGCCCAGTCGTCATCAGTCCAATTGCGATGCAGACGACACTATTGCAAACGTGCGCTACGGTGATCTCTCGAGAGTGGGAATCACATAACACTTCGGGCGTATAGTCCTTTCTTTCGCAAACGTCTTGCAACAGTTTTACGTGATATCTGAGTTCCTGTGGCTGCGTCTAACTTACGTGCCAGGTCACCAGCTGTGATGCGTCGGTTCCTTTTCGCTAAAAGAACAATATACTGATTGATCTTCTTGAGGCGTCGTACTGCTAGAACGACCTGCCCTCTTGTACCTGTCGCGCATTCCATTAATTTCAAATGCAGCCCATAGCCTAGAAACGATACTGTATGCTATGTTAAATTCACGAGCAACATGCATTTGCGATTTGCCGCCCTTCTTCCAGCTTTCCGATTGTACTTCCACGCGTGAATCATGTAAATGATGCCTCTAAGACTTGTAAAGAATTTCAATATTCATATATAGAATAGAGTATAGATATTTTAATATTCAATATTCATATCAATATAAAGAATTCCAACTTCACATCTTCCACTCCGAATTTCTCATCCAACGAAAACTGACTGCTCTCGCCAATTGGCTACAATCTCTTATCTGTGCTTTTCCGTGACCTAGATGCGCATAACTCAAAGCTTTGCATAACTTTCACAACACAGATTGCATCACGAATTCCTGCAACTTTCAACTTTCTGATGCGATTCAATTTCTAACAGTAATCGTTGAAAATAGCATCCATCCTTACGTTTTGTCCATCAGTATGCAAATACAAATAATCAGCTACAGCCATATATATACATCACGGCCAATTTTTACGTCGAATCATACCATGTTCTCGAAGTAAACCTTCTTTGACAAAATCACTGGTATCCGTATGTCTCTTAAAATTGTCCCTATGTAAATTTGTACACATGCTCAGCATATCGCTCCCGGAAGATATAAACTGACTCTAAAGTACTCTACTTGGAAGATCGTTCTCTAGTAGTTTATGACCCTACTCGAGAGGTGTTAATGACTCAGTAGTAACCTGGCCTTCTATTAAGTTATAAGATTAGATATTAGAGAAACCTTCCATTTTTGTACTTTCGAATCCCATTCCCTAATTAATACGATTATTATTTTTCATTATAATCGTCTTCATGAGTAAGCGAAAAATAAAACCAAACGTGAATGCTTGTCGCAAGAGATGACTATCGTTACAATAGTGCCCAACGTAAGGCCGCCATTGCAATGACAAACTTTCTTTCCTGTAGGAAGAATACGTTGTTTTATATTCGCCAAGCTCTTATTTTATGCATTTTACAGAATGTTCTAGAAAGGTCTTCCAAAATTTGAAATGGAATAAATCGGAAGCACTTATAGGAAGGTTAAATAAGTGATTTGTTTACTGGGCATCACGTTAAATTACAGCCAACAGACGGCGTTGGAGTCGCTGTACAGTTTCCTTTAAAAAGTGTACTGAGTCAGATCGTTCAGTCTTCTTTCTGTTCCCTTGTCGAAATGTGAAAAGAGGTATTGCGTATTTAAGGAGGTGGAAGCAAAAAAGCGATGAAACCATGTATTCCTGGAGCAACGTTAGTCATTGTATTCTATTATCACCAATTCAACTGCAGTTTGACCGAGGTAGTTAATTCTTTAAGAGTTTAATGACACAAAGACTTTTAAAGTTCATGCTGTGTGAGACAGAATGTTTTAAGCAGAACACTACATGGCTCGTGTGCCTCGGAGGCACCGCGTCACTCTCCACATTCACCAAACTGCTTGAGCCCTAACGCACACCATAGCCTTCAGAGGCTCTTCAGTCATTAAACTTCAAATAACCAACCCTGAGGGGTCAGTCCGACTGAGAATGCGCAGGTTTCAGCAACGATTTAACGTTTCAAAAGATCCTGATCAGAAAACAATTAAGAATTTGTTCTCAAACGTTTTACAAGAATTGGTCTATTGGCTGTAGTTGTACCTATTTTTGACAAACACTGTGTGTAATTTTACGAACTGTCTGTTAAACATATCTATTACTGCTTCCAAGTTATTCCATTTTAAAGTTCTGGAGTTCTTCCTGAGACACACTGTAAATCGTTTCAGCTTCAACAGAAGATATAGAAAACCTGTCTTGTCTCAAAGCCCGAAAAGGGTATCTTGAGGGATGAAAGGTGTAGACACATCCGATTTGATCTAAAGCAAAATTCATTTTATCATCTTCTTCCATTTTTTCTATCTACTGCGTAATTTGTTGTTCTACCTGAAGAAGAAGATTATGCTGTTTTTGATATACTTTAATAAGTCTGACAAAAACAGTAACATATTCTACTCGCATGTTCATGAGCGTTTTAAACAATTGGGGAGCAAATAACTTTTACTCTTTTATCAGGTTGAAACAGCGATTCATGTTGCGTGGATAGTTTTACTCTTTTTCGAGAGGAGACATGAAATTTCATTCCTACGTGTCTTCTTGGTATGTATTCCTCTATTTATGTTTTTATTAATGGTACCAATACTAGTGCGAAATATTCTTCACACTGAATAGCTCTCAACAAACTCAGTAATGTATTCATACGCATGATAACGACTGTTGTTACGAAAATAAATATAAGTAAAATTTTCATTTTTTCACCTGTATGTAACATCATAACATATTCACTTCTGAAAAGTAATGACAAAAGATTAGTGTATGTACTGTAAAGAATGGCTTTACTGATTTGTCGACGCCGGGAATCGAACACGGAACGTTCTACTCCGGAGAGCCGCTTTAACCAGTTAAGCTACGCCGACTCTTGTCTATCCAAGCTTCTTTTCAAGTCTTTTGTGGGTGGGCATTACAGTACGTAGGAATGCAATGTTTTCCGGAAAAGTGGAGACCTACTTAGGCATATTAACTTTTAACTTAATTTTGAATTTTAAACTCAATTTAACTTCCTAAATTTACGACGTCGCTAATACAACATACATCACATTATTGCCATAATATTCAGACGGAGAGTGCAGTTGTTGAGAGAGTATTGTACTTACAAGAAAAAGGTAGTAGTTGCATATATTTTATTTATTAAAACCTTACAGACACCAAAAATAAGAGATTGTAGCTCTTAATCATATGAATAAAGAAGGGTATCTTTAGCCTTGGTGTTTTCCAGATAAAATCATACAATAATTTTCTTCAATGATATGTAAACAAGAATGTGAACCATATGAAATCCACTTTTGTCCAATGTAACTATAGTAACTACACTGAAGTGACAAAAGTCATGGGAGAGCAATATGCAAATATACAGATGGCAGTAGCATCGCGTAGAACAGGTA
>JJRW01S0001598.1:10428-27391 GCA_001188405.1 Loxosceles reclusa
GAGATGAACATGAAGAAGCTAAAGAAAAACATACACCCATAGCCGACAGACTCTAACCCAAACTCATCAGCACAGTTTTCCACGACCAGCGCCACTGGAACGACTGCCCTGAAAGGGGAGGCTACTTGAAAATTAGAATAACTTGCTTCCTTGGAACCACACTACCGTCTCTCCGAATCATTATTTTCGCAGCCCTGGATTCAAAGCTCGCCAAGAATTGTCTTCAGGTTGGTTGGTGTTTAATGGCACAAAACCTGAAAGGCCATTCTGTGCCAAACGTAAGATACACAGCAACAAGAAACGGAAGAGTAGGAAGACAAACATAAAACTAACAAGAACACAGACTTGCACCCGTCGAAGGTACAGAAAAGTGACAGTAAAATAAAAAGCGGATAAAAACACGAATTTGCCTACAGGAACGAAATACGTCCGATTCGGGGTTAACCCCACGAAAAAATTTGCGTCGCCGGGTGTGACGGTGTCAGAGATGTTGGCAAAAGAGAAACACTGCAGCAGATTAGCGAACTGTTATAACTATCGTAAGTTTTTCTTTTGACCGATTACGAGTACCAGCAAGCGATAACGTGTAGAAAAGCAGGTTATCCGTCGATTTCGCTATAAAATTGTTGGTAGATGTTAGTTGGTTTGGTTATTTGAAATTTACTGGCACAAGGACCTTAAGGCGATGCTGTACCAAATACGAGGGGAATACAGAGAGGCTAAGCGGCTCGAACACCTCGGGGACGCCACGTCACTCCCCGTACTTGCCGAAACGTGAGCGCCTGAGAGAATATCTCGTGGCAGTGAAGCAGAAGCAACGGTGTGAGACCACAACTGATTGGTTGGTTAACAAAAATTTATTGGCAGAAAAGCCATTAAAAGCTATGGCTGTGCCAAACACATGGTATATGTTTGGTTTTTTATGAGCTCAAGGACCTATTGAAATGCTGTGCCAGACACGAGATCAACATAAACAAGGTGAAGACAAAAACACACCTACGCCGACCGGGTTGGTTTCTTGACGTTTAATGGCACAAGAGCACGTAAAGGCCATGACTGTACCAAACACAAGGTGATCACAGAACACTATATAGCTCGGGTACCTCGGGGACAATAAGTCATTCCTCGCACTCACCAAAAAGCGTGCCATTAACGACACCAGCCATGATGATCGGCTTGGTTGGTTGATGAGGTTTAATGGCACAAAACCTGAAAGCCATTCTGTGCCAAACGTAAGATAAACAGGAAAACAAAACAGACGGAAACACACGGCTGAAGATAAGTTATACGTGTACCAGTGTAAGGCACAGCCCCCACATAGGACACGCTGCACCAACCTATGTTCATGAGTGTAAGTTACGTGACTGATCTTCCGTTCCTGGGTGACTCTATAAGCATTTTGTGAGACGTGAATGGTGAACCGTCTGTAAAATTGCCATGGGTGTACGTGAACATAAGACCAGTGGCAAGTGTAAAAAATGAATCAAAAGTAAGACTGATGAGACCAGCACATCACTGAAAGATTAAAGCAACGAATATAAAAAACTAAAGTTCGTGCAAGAAATTGCACGAAAGCAAAAATCGCTGTAAAACCGTAAAATCGGAGGTTGAAAGAGGTGACAGAGATAAAACAGTAGAATTAAAAAGCTGCAAACGCAGCGAGTTTAAAACAGGACAGTCAATGAGTATATGATGAACTGTGAGAGCTGAATGGCAAGTAGAACAAATAGGCGTGTCTTCCTCACGAAAAAGAAAGCCATGCGTGAGACGAGTGTGTCCAATGCGGAACCGAGTTAGTAGCACGTCCTCTCGTCGAGAAAGGTGAGAAGTGTACGGCCAGTCCGCTAGGACTGGTTGTATGGCATGCGGCTTGTTCGCAGTTTGTGTGTCCCAAAACTCTTGCCAGCGAGCATAGAGACGGGCTTGAACGACGAGTTGCCAGTCGGTGAATGGGAGGGGCATACGCAGACGACCCGTGGCAGACTTCGCGGCACGATCTGCAGCCTCGTTCCCGGGAATACCGACGTGACCCGGAATCCAGCAAAGGCGGATATCGAAGCCACGAAGACACATTGCACGCAGAGTAACAAGGATGTGGGACAACACAGGATGAGTCGCATGCTGCATAGAAACAAGAGCCTCCAAAACACTGAGTGAGTCGGAGTAAATGCAAGTCCTGGGCAGAGAGAAACGTCGAATGTGCTCCAACGCTAATGAGAGCGAATGCAGCTCGGCAGTGTAAATCGAAACCTGTGCAGGAAGACTGTCGGTGAGTGTAACGCCACAGCACACCACAGCTGACCCGACGTGCCCGTCAGATTTGGACCCATCAGTGAAGATGGGCACATGTTGGGAATACGACGCTCGATGTGCAAGGTAGTGCTGCACATATTGAGCGTGAGGGGCGCCACATTTGGCAAACCGGCACAGGTCGAAACATATCGAGGGCTGAAACTGCTCCCAAGGGGCAAGAGAAACCACGATACTCTGTGCAACATCAGGAAAAGCCAGTCCGAGCTCACTCAGTAGGTGACGCATCCGAAGACCGAAAGTAGGGACGCAAGACGGCCGTGCAGAAAAATGATGTGCAAGGCTGGGTTCAAATACTCTGATCTATAATGGATGTGCACGTTGAGACTGCAACTTCAGGAAATAACGTAAGCTCAGCATCTGGCGACGGAGGTCGAGCGATGGTTCCTGTGCCGCGACGTACAAGCTTTGTACAGGAGATGTCCGGAAAGCACCAGTGCACAGACGTAGTTCCTGGTGAGCGACCGGATCAAGGACATGTAAACGAGACGGTCGGGCAGAACCATATACAGCACAAGCATAATCGAGCTTTGAGCGGGGTGAGCGACCGCAAAAGAGAGACACGGTCAGCGTCCCAGAAGGTGGACGACAGTACCTTGGGGATGTTAAGCGCCTTAGTACATGCCACATGTCACTTCAGCGACAAATATGCCCTTCGATAGTGAGAGAACGGTCGAAGATCACGCCGAGAAAACTGGTTTCCGGAACGACCGAAATCGTAACGGAGCCTAAAAGGAGAGTCGGATCCGAATGCAAGCCTCGTCTGCCACAGAAATGTATGCAGACGGTCTTCTCCGGTCAAAATCGAAACCCGTTATTATCCGCCCAGTGAAGCACCCGGTTCAAGCTGAGCTGTAATCGACGCTCGAGAAGTCTCATATCCACAGAGCTGTAAGAGATCTGCAAGTCGTCGACGTACATCGAGCACTGGATCCCAGAAGGAAGCGTGGACACAATGCCATTCAGTTTAATGATGAATAACGTGACGCTTAAAATAGCGCCCTGGAGGACGCCTTCTTCCTGAGGAAAGTGGCGGGACAGAGTCGTGCCAACACGAACCTGGAAAGTGCGATCTGCCAAGAAATTCTGGACATACACCGGCAGGTTTCCCCAGAGTCCCATAGCATGGAGGTCACGGAGAATACCATATCGCCAGGTGCGATCGTAGGCTTTCTCCAGATCAAAGAAGATGGACACCAGGTGTGCACGACGAACGATCGCCTCCCGGACAAACGTCTCCAGAGCGAGTAAGTTGTCGGTAGTTGAACGCAGCCGCCTAAAACCACTCTGGAACGGAGACAAGACACGATATTCCAGGAAATGCACTAAACGTGCATTGACCATCCTTTCCATTTACTTACAGATGCAGCTAGGCAGCGCAATAGGTCTGTAATTCGAAGGTGAAGTGGGATCTTTCCCAGGTTTCGGGAAGGGCAGCACAAAAGCATGACGCCATGCAGACGGAAACTCCTGCTCCAGCCAAATGCGGTTGAACAACCGTAGCAGCACACGGAGAGATGCAGGAGATAAATGTCGCAACATGACATAGTGTACAGTGTCAGGTCCTGGCGCAGAATCAGGAGAACGGGACAGAGCTGCCTGCAGCTCAAGAAACGTAAGCGAAGAGTTATAGCTAACCGGTGTAAAGGGCCGAAAGGAAATCTCTGCACGTTCTGCGGAGGACTTCCAGCCTGGAACGATGTGCTGTAATTGGAACTACGAGAAACCTGGGAAAAGGATTCAGCTAAGACATTCGCAATCGTGGGAATGTCTGACACGATTCCACCATCCGTGCTCAAACAGGATATGGGGTGGGACGTGTATCCACCACATATACGACGAATCTTGTCCCAAACAACCTTCGAACTAGTGGAAGACGTTATGCTGGACACAAACTTCCGACCCCGACTCCCGTTGGCTTCAACGACGAACTTTACGGGCAAACGCCCGAGCCCGCTGAAAACGCACGATATTACTCGAGTCGGGTACCTGCGGAAAATGTCCCACGCCTTCTTCTGCGCTTTCCGGTCTGCAGAACAGTCGTGGTTCCACCAAGGTTTAGGTGATCTTGGTAAGCGTGTCGAAGTGCGTGGTATAGAAGATGCAGCTGCTTGGAGAATACACGTAGTCACGTGGTCCACTGCTTGATCAAAGGACGGCATGTCAACCAAGTCATCTGTCAACACAGCTAATGTGGCACAACGATCCCAATCAGCAGTCCAGTTTCCACCGCGGCAAGCTGGAAAACTCGCTGCCAGCAGTGGTATAGGAGAGCAAAATGGGAAAGTGGTCACTTCCCATAGGGTCCCAAAGGACTGACCACGACCACAAAGGGTACTGTGACGGAGAGCAGAAAGATAGACCTAAAGCAGTGAATGACCGCGTTGGGGCATGAAAATAGGTATTCTCACCAGCATTCAGCAGTGATAAGTAGAGACCTGTGAGCAAGCGCTCGACAACTCGACCCCTGCTACTGGTAGAGGAGCTACCCCAAAGAGTGCTATGGCCGTTAAAATCCTCAGCAGCAGAAACGGTTGTGGAAGCTGACACACCAAATCGTCCAAAGTGGAAAAAGCCACTCGGTCTCCCGGTGGCAGATATACAGAACAAACTGAGCATATACCCGACAAAAATGCGTACAGCAACAGCCTGTACAGGCGTCCGAAGCGTCACAGCTAATAATGGCACGTAGTGGGGGACGAGAAGAGCAACGCCTTCCCGAGACTCGGACGAGTCATCGTCCGCGCGATAAAGGCCATAGTGACGCAGCTGTACCGAAGCTGTCGAACGCATCATAGTTTCCTGTTAACACACACAGGAGAATGGGTATGCAACAACCGTTTCAAATCATCGACGTTAGCACGCAAACCACGACAGTTCCACTGTAAAGTGCGAGGAGGCGGGGTCGGCTTAGATTTAATGCCCTCCTGTTTGGACGAAGGTTTTTCACAGTGTCCGGAGGAGGGGCTGTATCCATACAGTCCTCGTCCTCAAACGTGGAGAGCTCGCTGAAGGAATTTGACAAATATATATTGTCATGTCTAACAGCAGCTTTGTCTAAGTTTTTGAGGAGTTTCTTTGATCCTTTTGATTTTGTGAGGGCTGGTTTAGGTTTGGTAGTAGATCGATGTGGCACTCCAGAAGCCGGAGCAGCTTCTTGCGTTGACTTCAATTGCTTAGAGTGAGTAGCCTTGAAAGCAGCGATAAGAGAGTGAATATCCGGCAAAACACAAAAAGGGGGAAAGCTGAGAGTAGTTTGAACCTTGGCGGACTTGTAGCTACGTGCAATCGCCGCGTAAGAACCGCGAGGCGGAAGAGACAAGCTTCTTCGAGTCAGCGTAAGAAAGACACCGAGTCACTTCAACCTGTTTAATATTCTTTTCTTCCTGCCATTTGGGGCACGCCCGCGAATACGCAGGGTGATCTCCCCGGCAGTTAACGCAACAGGTGGAAGAAGCGAATTGATCTTCGTGAAGAGCAAGTCCGCAACTAGGGCATGTCGCATGTCCCCGACAAGATGTTTGTCCATGGCCGTAGCGTTGACATTTAAGTATCGAAGTGAATTCGGAATAAACGGTCGAATGGGACAAACGAGGTAACCAGCTTTTGTCAGAAGGAAGTTTAGCAGTGTTGAATGTCAACACGATATGTTTCGCGTTGACGATCTGACCGTCTCTACGTATAGACATACGATGTACCGCTGTTACTCCTTAGGAGAAAAGCTCGGAAAGAAGTTCCTCGACAGTGGCGTGGAGACGATCGGGCTCCGAAATCACGCCGCGGGAGGAGTTCAGAGCACCGTGTGGAGTAACAGTAACGGCCATGTTTACAAAAGACGTATATAAGAGCGTATAGGACTGCTGGGAAGAAGATGTCTCCAAGAGCAAGTCTCCTGACCGTAATCGCTTCAGACTTCGGGGTGCCAGCGCCGACCGTAATCGCTGGCATTCGGGGTGCCAGAGAGGGCATACAGCCCCTTCGAAATCACAAACGGTGATAGCTTAAGAAATACAGGGTCTGTGGAATGAATTATGACAAAAGAGGAAGCAGCAACTGACTATAACGTAGCACCGCACTCGGTTCGGGCCCTCTTGGACCCGCTCGAAGAAGGGTTGATTTTATTTCCATAGTAGGATAAGCTTCGGCTCCCGGCGGCCCCACCCACCACCGAGCCTAACAAGGGAAGTTGCAACGCACGCCAGAGCTAGCTGGGAGCTATACCATCACAGCCGGGCCAAACGAGAAGACTAATCCCGCCGACCCGGCCCATCAGTTGACCCTAGCCGGGGGAACTCAAGGAATCCGCCGTCTAGCTGCTTGCCCCAGTCCGGGCCACGACTGAGGCTCCCGTCTAGCGTGAAGCAGGGGCCAAAGCAGTGTATTGGGGACAGTACCTCGCCCCCTCAACTGCCAGGATCTCCCTTTCCAGCAACACGGGTCGCCGCACACGGCAAACATGCGGCCACGCTGAGGTGGAGCCATAACCCCCTCCACCATGCAAACTATAGCTACGTGGAACGCTAAGCCTTGGGGATAACAAGAACGAAAAAAACAAACAAAAGGAGGGAAAAAATAAGGGGTAGAGGAAAGGAAAGAGGGGAAGAGAAAAGAGTATAGGAAAGGGGAGTCGCAAGGAAGTGGAAGAATGCGACGCCCAGATCGGGTCTCGAGGGCGCCACTTCCCTGCTTGCAAAGAATACAAGCCTCCTGGGGGTTGACAACCTGAGAGAGCCATGAACTACTGCGCCAGAAGCGAGCTTCTTGTGCAACTTCTTGGAACCCGGTGGTTTCAATTTAGATTTTGGCCAGGAGTTTGCTTGGTAGATGGCTTGGGTGGTGATGTCTGAGCGGAAGAGGAAGCCTTCGTAGTAGACTTGCGCCGCTCAGAAGATGGGAGGTGAAATGATAGATGGAAGAGCTGGCAACACAAATAAACGGCGGACATGTCAGCGTAGTTTGCACCTCTTGAGACTTGTAGCTGCGGGTGACCTACGCGTAAGATCCGCGGGGCGGCGCTGGCGTCACGATCTTTTTCGCTTCAACATAAAGGTTCTGTGTCACCTTGACCTGCTGGATGTTTCTCTTCTTGCCACTTGGGGCAAGATCAAGAATATGCCGGGTGATCTCCCTGGCAATTTACACAGCAGGTGGAAGAAGCGCAATCATTTTCGTGTGCTGAACGTCCGCAGCGAGGGCAAGTGGCGACTCCACGGCAAGACGTCTGTCCATGACCAAACCGCTGGCATTTAAAGCAGCGCAGCGGATTGGGGACATATGGCCGGACGGGACAAGAGAGGTAACCGGTTGTAATCTGCGTCGGCAACACAGGCTTGGCAAAAGTCAAAATGACGTGCCGTGTGGGAACTGTCTATCACTTCTCATAGTTATCCTTCGCACTGCCTGAACTCCCTGGTCGAAGAGCTCTAAGAAGCTCCTCCTGAGAGACATGGAGATCCAGCTCAGAGATAAATCCGCGGGAGGTATTCAAAGTGCCGTAAGGAGTCACGGTAACAGGCAGGTTCGCGAGTGACGTGCATTTTAACAGCGCAGCCGACTGGGCAGAAGCTGTTTCCACTAGTAAGTCGCCAGAACGTAACTTTTTCACCGACTTCGGTGTGCCAGCCAAAGCGTAGAGGCCTTTGGAAACGACAAAAGGCGACAATTAACTGTAACAAGAGAAACAAAGGCACAAAACAAAGAAACCAAACGTCTGGAAGACAGCACAGAAAACAAAACTGGCAAGAGAAGGACAAAACTAACATGTGGCTCAGGCACCTCGGGGACACCAAGACTTTCCCCGTACTTTCCAAAAATGTAAGCCCCTGAGGGGATGTCTTAGTGGAAGAGGAAGTCTTCGGAGTAGACTTCCGCCGCTCAGAAGACTGCGGAGTGACAATGGAATATGGAAGGGCTGGCAACACAAAAGACGTCGGAAAGGTGAGCGTAGCCGTACCTCTTGCGACTTGCAGCTGCGAGTGACCGTCGCGTGAGACCCGCGAGGTGGCGCTGGCGATACGAGCTTTTTCTTCTCTGCCTACGAGAGATTCTGCATCACTTATCTGCTGAATGTCCCACTCGGGGCAAGATAGAGAATATGCCGGGTGATCACCCTGACAGTTCACACAACAAATGGAAAAAGCGTGATCATTTTGGTGCGCAGGGCGACCGCGGCGAGGGCAAGTCGCAACTCCACGGCACGATGCCTGTCCATCACCAAAACGCTGGCATTTAAAACAGCGCGGCGGATTGGAGACATATGGCCGTACGGGACATGAGGTAACCAGCTGTAATCGGCAATACAGGTTTGGCGAAAGTTAAAGTGACGTGCCACGAGGGAAATGTACGAGCGTCACGTCTCATGGTAATTCGTCGCACTGCCTGATCTTTCTGATCGAGAGCTCTGCAAGAAGCTCCTCCTCAGACGGAGGAGATTCAACTCTGATTACTCCGCAGGAGGTATTCAAAGTTCCGTGAGGAGTCACTCCAACAGGCTGGTACGCGAAAGATGTGCATTTCAATAGCGTAGCAGATTGGGCAGAAGCAGTTCCCACCAGTAAGTCGCCGGAGCGCAACTTTAGACTTCAGTGTGCCAGCTAACGCATATAGGCCTTTCGAGACAACAAAAGGAGATAATTTTGGAAATGCAGGTTCGGAGGAATGCATGATCAAATATATAGGTGCTGATAAAGCGAGACTTGGAGAGCATGCAGAACACTCTGTTCGGGACCTCTTCAAACCTTCGAGCGGGTCTTCTAAGTTATTTTTTTCCACATTAAGATAATCTTCGACTTCCGGCGGCCCCACACACCACCGAGCCCAACAAGGGGACGTGCAGAGCACGCCAGGGCTAACTGGGAGCTATACCATAGCAGCCGAGCCTAACGGGAAGACTAATTCCGCCGACCCGGCCGGGGGAACGCAAAGGAACCCGCCGTCTAGCCGCTTGCCCCAGTCTGGTCCACAAACTCCCGTCTAGTGTGAAGCAGGTGCCAAAGCAGTGTGTTGGAGACAGCAACTTGAACCCTTGAACTGCCAGGATCACCCTTTCCAGCAACAAGGGGCGCCGCTCACGGTAACGCTAAGGTGGAGCCTCATCCTCTTCCTGCAGACTAACAACGTGGAACGCTCTTAGGGTAGCACAAAAACGAAAAAAGCGGTAGAGGGTGGAGAAAAGGAAAGCGGGGAAGAGAAAATATAGAAAAGGAGTCAAGGAAATCGAATACGACGTCCAGCTTAAAGCCCGCCACTTCCCTGCTTGCGAAACATACAAGCCTCGTGGGAGTTACGGTGGACGTCAAAAAAAAAGGTAACAGCAAGCAAATAGAGGCACAAAAACTTAAGGAAACCAAACGTCGTGACAAAGACAGCACGGGAATGTAACTGGCAGAGGAAGAAAACGGTAGCGTGGCTCAGGCATTTCGTGGACCTCACGACCTTCCTCTTACTTTCCAAAAAAGCAAGTCCCTGAGGGACTCACTGTAGCGATATGAAACCATTTCAGATAAACATTTGGGCAGTGAGCAAAGACTTCAGTTTTACCAACAACCACTTCCTGCAGCGCTTATACATAAAAAGCAGATTATGCTAAGACGAACGTAAAACTTGTTAGATTTGAAGATCGGATATTAGCACGAATTTTAGAATTGCTACCGAACCCCCCCCCAAGGAATTTTCCACATTGACGTAGAGGTAAAGTTACTCAAAGAAACTCATTGAAATAAAACATTACTTGCAAAAACAATTTATTTCAAGAGAAAGTCCACATTTGAATGACATCACATGTCCAGAATTTCTCCCACATCCGGATGCCTTATTCTATAAAGAATTTTATTTCTAGGTTCAAAAGAACTAGATAACAATGCTGATACAATTTGTTTACAAGTCCTTAAAAATAATTCAAAGTATACTCTGAACACTTATTCCAGATAAGGTGTTGAGATTTCATGTCGATCTCTTTATTCGGAAAGCACGGACGAAAGTCTTCACCAGGCGATAAGATTTCGCATCGCAAGTCTGAAAGGATGAAGTGCAGCTTTCGACTCCGTTCTTCTGGCCTTGAAGCAAGATTTCCCGGTACGATGTTGAGAGCTTATTTTTCTCCAGCACTCTAACGGAGCTAAAGATAGAAAATTACTAATGATCAGTGTGGCAGCGCAAACAAGCGCAACTCGACAATGATTCCAATAACACTAAACACTAAAGTATAGCATAATACACAGGTAATATACAGCTTATAAAATGCTTAGTAGGAAGGCTGGTTTGACCTTTAGTGGCACAAAAGCCTGTAATGGTCATGCTCTGTCAAACAAGGTCGGAACATGACTGGCTCCACGTCACACCTCATAAAAACACGGAGATCCCAAGGAGCTAATAGAAGGCGCTTGTATGTTTAGTTGAACTACAAACTGTTTTCAGTCCATCAAAAAACGCATTTCTTGGGCTATTATATCCAGAATAATTAGTTTGACAAAAGATTAGACTGAAATTCAGTGGCGCAAGTACCTATAAAAATATCAAGCTGCAACAATGTCTGCTAATGGAACTTAATGTCTATTAAGACCATGCTGTGCCAAACGTTTAATCACCCTGAAAGTTACGTCTTCCTATACTACATAAGAGTCCCCAAGAGGACATCAGAAACATGGTCGTTTTTCTGTGGTTGAAGGACCCATTAAAAAGATTGAAACTACACCCATTCCAACCCTAGCTCCTCCACACGGTAACCTGTCACCGGTACCATTGGACAGGCAAAAAAACAGCCTACAAATCGTAGTTGAGACGAAGCTAAAAGCCTTTTAAGCGTAAAAATGTAGATTCAACAGAAAATTGCTTCTGGAGCCCTAGTTTCATATTAATGTTATAATTAGCAAATAACTAGTTATTTTGAAATTTATTGGCGCACGAAGTTTTTCGGCACTGAATGGCTTTAAGATTACGGAACAACGTCGCTGGCACCTCGTTACTTTACTCACCAAGGAGAGCACGAGAGAAAACTCGTGAGACCAATAGCAAGATGTAGGCGATTTGTTGACAACGTGTACTAGAAACAGAACTAAACACTTTGAAAACTAAGTGCAAAACGCTTACTATACTAGTGATATTTAACAAAATTAAGCACCTTTGTATTCCTAGCCATACCAAAGACGAGCACGTCTCATTGGCAAAAAAAAACTTTACTACAAGTACAAGGTAAAACACAATTTCCCAAATAAAATTGTTACATTTTTCAATAGCCGTGAAACACGTAACTTTAATAATTGAGGAATAGGAAACTTCAGAACTGTAACTTTTGTTTCTTGATTGAAGTTTAATGGTACAAGGACCTATAAAAGGTCCGGCACAGCCCGACTTATGTCCTCGTGCAGCACGAAACTTGAAAGGACATACTGTGCCACGAATACTGTAGACGGTGGGGTACTCCGGTTTATGTCTTTTATATAGAATGGGTCGAAAGTACCAACTACGAAAGTTTAATGATGAGTGGATCGAGATTTTTAACAAGGCAAATACAGTCTTCACTTGGAACGTATTATAGGATGCATTCTAATAGTGAGGAATACGACAGTACTTGGAAATCGGACGAGCTAACAAACGAAATTTGTCCGAGACAAGCTATCCAAAAGTTGACTGGTAGAAGTGAAGTCTAGTAAAGGACTTTTTAAGAACTCGTACTAGATTGCTTTCTTCAACATGTTACTTGTTTTTGTACCAGGTAGTGTTTTGGCTTTACTGTTTTCCACTAAAAATGTACTTTGGATCTTTCGATGTTCAAGCCGCTGGGTGACAGAGACCAAAATAAATTCAATCTTCTTGATAAATGTTTTATTCCACTAACGGAAAAGATTCCAGTTTAGACAAGTCAAATGGTCAAATTTGAGTTCAGAAAAAGTTTCGGAAGAATTCACAGATCCTTTAACTTAAGTTGAAGGAGAAGTGGCATGATTTTAGCTCGAAATTGAAAGACTTCCCTACAGAGTTTCGCTCCCTTCAATAAGGGAACTCTTTGAAAGTTCAGTCAGAATGAATTTGTCTATTGGCTTTAATGGCACAAGGACCTATTAAGATCACTGCCAAACGCGCTGAGCATGAATAAAATGAAGACAAACACCTATGCCAACCGGTACTACAACCAGAGCTCCTCGGCTCAGTAAGCTGGTCACCGGTACCACTTGGAGAGGCTTAATGGTAAGTAGAAGCCCCTATTCCACAATAAGCAAAATGCTTTTAAGGGTTTCAAAATTTCCTGTAAATCACTGACTGGGATTCTTACAATCAAACTAAGAAGGAATTCAATATTAGGTAGAAATTTCAAAAAGAACACTAATTAGGGATCGCGAAACATTCCTACCCAAGTGATTCGGCTACACCAAATGTCGCAGCGGTAGTTCTGAAAAATAGGGGCTCATCTTCAGACAGGTCTTATTACAGATGACATTGGTACGGCGATTTTTTTTACTTTCCATCGGTTTTTCTCCAAAACACTTGATATTGGTTTAGTGCCTGGGAAGATTAATATTTTCGAAAAAGATTTGTACTTTTAATTTTAGTTTAAATGTGCCAGGACTAGACGAGATTTACCCGAGAATGCTAATTGAAGTTGCTGATTTGCTCGAAAAAGCTTTATAAAAGCTTCTTACCCAGTAGTTTAAAGACAGGTACAGTTCCAGAGGAATAGAAATTGATTAATGTGGTAGTTATTTTCAAAGGTGGAAACTAATAGAAAATTAGTCCAATGAGCGCCACTTCAGTAATAGGGAAGATTGTTGAGGCTATTAAACAACGACCTTCAGAATCTAAATATTTTATGCGAAATTTTCAGTACGGGTGTAAAATTGTGTCGCAAACTTTTTATAACGTTACAAAAAAAAACTAGATAAAACAGCGTTGACGTAATTTATCTGGACTCTAAGGTTTTGACAAGGTATCACAGCAAATGGATGGAAAAATAAATGTGGGTAGCAAGTCGTACTGCGATGTACCCAAAGGAACTTAGCGAGTAGTGACCCTCAAGTGTCTGTTAAGGGATTTTTTACTTACGTGGGAACGGACTTCGAAGATGGAGTCCGATCATTTCTTATAAAATTTGCGGACGACGCTAAGGTCATGCCAATTGTAAACAATGAAGCTGAAGTCCGGGAACTCGGAAACGATAAAGTAGCAGAATGGGCGCAACAGTGGACTATGGTATTTAATGTTGAGAAATTGCGCATTTCTGCAGAAGGAAATTAGCTACCATACAGAAAGGCAAAAACTAACGGCTTGTGAATTGTATCAAAGACAGACGTTATTCTGACTAAAGACCTTAAATTTAGAAATCACTTCATTGCAGCTGTTGAAAAGCTATCAAAATCCTAATGTTTTTGAAAAGCTATGACTTGCCATACGAAAGTTTTCCAGATTATACAGAACTCTAGCGCGTTCCCATCAGTCCGGCCGTGCAGCAGTTTCGGTCACCGTACCCTCTTAGAGCCATTATCTAGAACATGGTTCAAAAATACAAGTTCGAGTTATGGCATCTTAAATATGTTGACGGGTTAAAGGAACTATAGATTTCTTTTAGTTTGTAAGGACTTTAGGAAAGGTCACATCGAGATCGAGAGGAAGTAGGTTGAAGCAGATTAGAATAGTTTGATGTATTTAGACTTTTATGGCACAAGGACCTGGAAGATCATACTGTGCAAAACACAAGTGTACGGAACACTAAATAGCTGGGGCACTTCGGTGAAGCCACGTCACTCCCCGCACTCAAAGGCCAGCCCCCTAGATGAACAGATTATAGAAATGGACGGGTTACGATTAATTGAGTGGTAAACAGTTTAGTTTATCTGATAGTGGTAAACAATTGGAATAGTCTAGCGAACGGAGCGATTCAAGCAAAGATTTGAAAGTTAAAAAAGGAAGAAATAGATGAGTAACTTAGTCTAACAATTTGGGTTTCTTCCCGTTTGCTCCGATTTGCTTTAAGACTGAAGTTGAGAATTACTTACGTTGTTACAGTTGGTTTTGCCCTTTGAAGGTTGTTCAAGTTTTCGCTTTACTAGATATGTTTCCTGTACGCTTTTTCATCGTGCTTAGTTTCTATTAACAATAGTATTCTGTTCCATTAAGATAGTCTCATTCTATGTTTAAATATTTTTTTAGTATTTTACCACACTTGTCTGTAGGTTTATGATTACGGTTCCGTAATTAAGGTAACTCACGTTTGAGTGAAGAAATGTTCTCTAATTTTACATTCTTTATGACGACAGTAATCTCGTGACTCCTGTAGAACCGTAGAAAGTTCGGTAATTGTTCACTTTAGCAAGAAATTATTGAAGATTAAAAAATTAGTAATAACGTCATTACATACCCGACAGTTTTCGATTTAAACCGTTGCCGGCCGACGAAAAAACCAGATGTTTGTATAGGATAAACGATTTTTTCCCATGTTATCTCTACGGAGAGCAGCCGCCATTGTTATCAACTAGGCCCCACTGTATCTATAACATACTTACCATACTTCCGAAAATAACTACAACCAACCATCCATCTCGTAAGCGTTATATATATTGAACGTATATTGATTACTTACGCTTTCGAGATGGATGGTAAATTGTAGAGACCAACCAATCACTTCAATTTAGTCAATTAGCTCAAATCGCGGGTTTATCACAATGTAGATGTAGTGTGACCTTGTTGATGTTGGTTTGAAATCTAGTGTGCCCTAGAGTTTATAAACAATGGCAACTGCTCTCCGTAGCGATAACATGGAAAATAAAATCTTTTCTTATATAAACATCTGGTTTTTTTGACGGCCGACAACGGTTTTGTAAATCGAAGGCTCTCGGGTATGTAGTAACGTCTTTTTTATAACACCAATTACAAAAATTTCTAGTTAAACTTAACAATTACCATTTATTTAAAATTTACATAACAGAACTGGAGTTCGAGTTCTAGCTCTGAGGTACCGCGAACGCAGTCTTTAATTCGATTCCACTCCTTTGTAATTTGCGTTGATTCCAGCAACGAGTGAACTCTGTTCTATAATTCATGTAATATTCTGGACGAAGGAATATGTTCCGAAATTACTTTCCAAATAGATTATTCATGTTAAACGCTATAGAATTGTTAACAAGGTACATAGAGGGCAGATCCCATAGTGGTTTTATTTCCCCTGTTGATTAGTATTAGACACGTTTCCGCGATATTTATGGATTTTTGTAGCTAGCGTGGTCAGACATGGTGGGCTTCTGCCTGTACCAGATTTTGCGTTTAAGACAGGACCAAGGCTAAAAACAAACTAGTACAGACGAAACAAGTCTTACGCGTGCCCATGTCAAAAAGTACATCCCCTTTTAGTAGGGCCCTGCACAAAGAGAATCGGTGTTTGCGAGTTCTAGTGGATAAGTTTCTGCTCGATAAAAGGACAAAACATGCTTAAACCTTGGTATAAGAATAACCCTTTAAAACACTTGAAAAAAATCAGTGTACTTAATTCTAAAAACTGTAGTATTAAGTTATTTTGAAAATCTCACGCCGAATTACACATATCGAGATGAACACACGTCAGAAGAACAAGGGTTAAAAGGAAAGTCGCTTTCGATATCAGCTAATTAAAATTAGCTAATCTAAATGTAACGATATGAAATCATGCCAATTAGTATGTTTATCAATATGTTTAAGTATAACAAACGGAATGAGGAAAAATTTCTAAATTGACATCAGGACCAAAAAAGTTTAAAATGCTCATTTGACAACTAAAAACAAAATTTAACAGGAAGAGATTCCAATTATTTGACAGTTATTAAAATTGAGTTCGACTCCGGAAGGAATCTCGTGCGAAATGGCAATTACTAAGAAACAAAAGTACTACTAAAAAGATAAGAAAATCCAATTAATACAGTAGTCTTACCTGATTATTTCCTTTACATTATGTCCAAGGCCTTCGAGAATCTTCGGATTCGCTCCAATTTCGCAGACGAGCTTTGAAATGCACTTGTTGGCATCCACTCTGTTCAATACACCGAAGAAGTTCTCCACTTCGGCGGGCGTGGCTTCCCGAATGTTGAAGGAAGTTGGGATATTCGGACCGCGTCTCTTTGAGAATTCTTTGCTTTTGGGAGTCAGGGGCATGGACTTGTACTCCTCTGGAAACCTCTCGTACTGCGGGAAGTTGAAGCCAAGGAACGGATATCGTTGTAAAGTATCAATCGGCGAAGCAAGCAAGTTTCCGGCGTCGCCCACGCCAAGATAGCCTAACATGTTGAGAAGTTTGGTACCGACAGCGAGTTTTGCTGCTATCATCCCAGCAGGCCCAATAGCACCTGGCACACCCATAGGAGACAGCAATAACGCCGGGACAGTCAAGGAGCATTTCACATTTCCCGACGCTGCAGCAATGATCAAGACATAGCGAATAAACTCCATTTTCCTAATAATGAGAAAATCCAAATTCATTAACCAAACAAACAAATCTGATAATGAAAAAAAGCAAAAAAAATTCAAATCTCAAGATAAAGCTAAGAGCTGAAAAACCGTAAATATCACAGAAAATCTTAAGTTTAATGCAGAGGAGAGAAATCAGTGTTTCAAAACAAACTAAACTTCCCTGAAGCAAGCTATACTTATTAAGCATAACTTGCTTCAGGCAAGCTTAATCTTTTTTTCCTTTAAA
>JJRW01S0001598.1:43764-57410 GCA_001188405.1 Loxosceles reclusa
ATACATAAAACAAAGTTGTGTCCCCATATTCCAATATTTATGGAAATATGCATTTTTTAGGCGTAGACCGACTCAACTTTTTGGAGGATTGTTCCTCACAGCGTTCAGTGTATGTATTTCAAAATCTATTCGTTGTTTATAATGGGCTCTACGACGCTTCCTCCTATAGAACTTCACCCCTTAGGGACTTCGTTTGGAGAGTTCGCCGAGTGAAGTAGCGTCCCAGAGCCATTTAGCGTTTTGTAGTTACTTTGCATGTTATGTAAAGGAAGAAAATGGCCTTTACAGGTCCTTATGTCATTAAATTTCAAGTATCAAACCTATAGAAATTCAAAATACCTGAAATAACATGACATAAGTTACACGCTGCTGTTATATGTTCAACGCGTCATTTTTTTTAATAGTCCCCCTCCCTTTTCTGCTAAAGGAGCTACGTATTTCGGTAGGGATAACTCGTAGCATTCCACTAAATATAAGTTGTGCAAAATTTCAACGTACGAAAACGACAGTTCTCACAACATCCAGGAAAATGGAGTACTAATGCTGAACTTTTGTAAAGAAACGTTTAATGAATTTGGTTAAATTTTACGAACACAAATATTCCAAATTACAATATCAGATGAATTTCTTCCATTCGGGTTTCAGTTTTACACAGAAAACTCAATTTCACCAGGAAAAAAACTTCTGTTTGACAGTCATCGCGTCTCACGGAAATTTTCTCTGGTTAAGTAATAAAAAAAAAAACAGTCAATAATAAAGAGCCATAACGAGATGCCCTTCCGAAGACCCCCCCCCCCTATAATACTACGCACACCTGCAGAAAATGAATGACATGCCACGTCGAAACATTGCAGATGAGGGATCAACACGCCATACAAATAAGACACGTTCTATAAAGATACGCAGTGGGATTCAGATCCAAACACGTGGTATGCGATTTGAGAGGTGTCCTTTTTGTCAAAATTACCTGTTATGCCAAAACAAAGAGTTCTAATTCCTGTCCAGAAATCACGAACGCCTCAATCAGACCAAAATCAAGGAAATTATCATTTAAATAATTCCTTACTTTAATATCAGGTATGGCAATGGAGAACAACATTTGAAAAAATGGCTTTTGTACAGCTCTTCGCAGGGTGCAGTTTAAAAATAAAAACTCCTGAACAAAGCCAGATTTTCCGTGAAGTACAACAGAAGTAGGAAGTTGCAAAACAAGTATTATGTGGAAATATTGCGCAGTGTTGCGACAGCGATATTTTTATGAAATTAAATAAAAGCAGGTAATATGGCATAAGTGCTAATTCTTTATGACTGTCTTGTTGTTGTGGATACCGCATAATGTATTTTTTTTTTTTTAGAAATTGAGATCTATTGCACAATTTGATCAATTTCTGATGGCTCATATTTAAAGATGTTGCAATGCTTGGACGTGATAAGCAGTCCTACTTCTCACCTACAGTTTATAAAGAAATTGTTTTGCTTATGGCAATGTATTGCAAGCATCATTGTGGTAGAACTTCAACCCGACAAGCATTTTTCAGTTTCCGTGCACTCAACCCCAAACTTTGCTAATCTTAACCGACAGCAATTGGTGCCTTATATTGGTTCTAGTAAGGCGGTTTTCACTTTCCTGCAAACTGGTCCTCAGAAGGCTAAAAAAACTAGCAACTTTGGTAGAATTCCTAAGAACTCAAGACTACAGCTGGGCAGTCCTACTGCCCAACTGTAGTCTTAAATATACTGCCACCAATATGGCCTATCACTAAAAAGTAATGCAAACCAAACATAAGGATAAGAATCCAACAGCAATTTTCATTCGTCGTGCAGATTACTCATTGAATCTTATCGGACATTCTTCTTGCTGTATTGAAGCTATTATCTACTTTGGCTTCATAACAAAGTTACGCACCTCTTCAAGATAGCGATGGACACTTCTGATGAAATCTTCGCAAGGATGGCGCTTGGTTATTTTAAGTTTAATGCCACAAAAGCCTTGTAAAGGCCATGCTGTGCCAGACAGCAATCACGGAACACTATGGCTCGGACACCTTGAGGACGCCCCATTACTCACCAAAAGGTGAGTGCCGATGGGATCTTCGCCAGGAACTAAAAGAACACACCGCGCTAGACTAAGATGACATATTAATGGCGCAGTTGTATTTTTTTTTATAACTTCAGTTTCGCCAAGAATTTCTCTTAGCTTCCTCACGGAAAGCTTGTATCTACGGAAGACACGCTTTGAGATACGGGATTACTTCCTTACATACAAGCTTCCTTGAGGAAGCCAAGAACTCCTTAGCGAAACTGCAGTAAGTTATAACTACGCCATTAATACGTCATCTTCTATCTTAACTAATATTGAAGTTTGGCACACTTTCTGTGGTCATTGCATATGGCTCGGGCACCTCATGACGTCACGTTACTCAGTTCTCACCCAAAAAAAGGGTAGCCCCTGGATCGTGGCTCAGACACGTCTCATCTCTCCAGTACAGGAGAGATTGTGTCCCCGAGCCATTGTTTCATCATTTTGTGCTTGGCATAGTATGGGCTTCACAAGCTCTTTCGTGCCATTAAATTTCAATTAACCAATCCTCTTTAAGGTTGGAATTCCATGGATTCGAAAGGAGTTCCACGAACTGTATGTAGTGCAGGCAGAAGGGTCTATCTAAAACAATACTTTACCGCGCAAATGTACGAAATCTTACTTTTTTTTCACTTTTTATTCGAATGATACGGACAAAAATCAAACCTTAGTGGCTAATGTCGATGTTTGAGTACTTGAAACTTAATGGCACAAGTGCTTACGAAAGCCACGCTGTGCCAAACAAGTCGATCACGGAACATTACATGGTTTATACAGAACTAGAGATTTCAAAAAGGTTTCAGCTTAGTTTTGTTTAAACAAAAGTATCCAGAATGTAACAGCTGTGCCAAAGTAATCTTAACTCCGAGTTAAACACCTTGGCTTTATTAATGTCAAGTATCTATATAACGCACGATCTGCCGAACACAAGGTGTTGAACGTAACTGTTTTAGGTACCTCGGTAAGTCTCCCCCAAACACTCTCCAAACAACGCATTATATTGAAAATATTCACTTCGGTGTACGACACTACAACTCTTCGAAATTATATTTCGTAAAGCCTTTGGAATTTTTAGTATCTTCCCATGCTGGAATAAAATACCCGAAGTCACTGCAGAAAAACTGATATACATAATATTCAATTTTACTTTTTCCACTCAACTCCTGAAACATTCACGAAGGGCACTCGAATTGCTCAAACTTACTGTAATCTGCCACAAAAAAAAAATTATGGACGTATTGAAGAATAAAATTTCAAAGGAAATCGCAACTGATAATCACTACTTAAACTTCGAAGGCTTCGTGTTCCACCTTCAGTTCCCCGAAGAAGAAGGTCATTTTATTTTCTGTTCCCTGAAGATGTGTGCAATCACATCGAAACGTTGGAACCAAGATCTCCAAATGACGCGGCACTCTGACCCAGAAGTCTATGTGTGTTAATCACTACTTCGCTTCAGATTTTTAGAGATTTCTTTAGAATAGAATTTATTGACAGGTCAATTTCCCAAATACAATTTATGACATGTTCATAATACATATAACATGAAATAAAATAAATACAAAAACAATTTGCCTGATGGAGGCCCGGGAAAAGGTCACATTTACCGTGACCCGGGTATTTGCATATTGGTTTGAATTGAAAAAAGGAACCCGTTAGCCCTAAGCAGTACCAAACTGAAAATAGCGCGGATAATCACTCCCCGTAGATCGAAGAGTGACCAGAGGGTTAGTCATGGATTAAAGTTTCACACTGGTCTAAAGCTACAAACTGGATAACGCGCAGACAGGTCAGCCAAGAGTAGCGACGCTTCGACCATCACCTATGGGATTTGTGAAGCTAATGAGGAAGCTGTTATGCAATAGCATATATACTATAGCTGGAAATAACCCAGATTGCTTTGGAATTGCCCATGTTAAGGGGACACCAGCTACGGCGGATCTGACGCTTTTCATGGATTACGGCGAGATGGCAGTAACAAACCGTGCCAATCTGTTGCCTTGTCTCATCTTGAAAGTCTCAAGATTCAAGAAACTATTCACCAAAAAGAAAGCCCTCGATTTTAGACAATTTTAAATGACCGGTTGGTCGTTTAAAGTTAAAATGACAAAAGCCTGTAATGGCCATGCTATTCCAAACCCACAGGTGATCACGGAACACTATGGCTGGGACAGCTCGGGGGTGCCATGTCATTACCCGTATTCACGGAAAGGCGAGCTGAAGGTCAAATTACCGGAAAATGTAATTTCCTCAGAAGTTTCAACAAATGCAAGGAATTTCAAATAGTCCACAAATAAAATATCTCTCAACCCTGGTGGCCGAAGCATTCCATTAGGTTAGCATATACATCAAATCGCTCAAATGTTCATGTTACGGGCAAACGGCTTACCTTCAGGGGGTAAAAGTATTCAATATAAATTATTGGTTCTTAAGAGATTAATGACAAGCTCTTAATTTTACACTACGCGAAACAAATGCGAGCGAAACACTGAACAAAACTGCCACATCAGGGGGCTACGTCACTCCCCGCAATCACCAAAAAGGTTGACTTACTAATTATTGAAAATCGCGTCCACCAAGATTCGGAGTAAATTAACATCCAAACATTTCGTAAACGTTTAAAATTGAAGTTACAGTAAATATGAAAGCTTATTCGGAAAACGAAGGCATACAGAATTAAAAATCGGCTCAAAGATATTTATAATTTTCATATCAAGTAAAAATTTCACTTTATTTACTAAAAACACGCGCAAAAGCAGAGGATTGGTTGCCACGTTATTTAACCAATAAGACTGCTTCTTGTAATTTACTAGCACAAGAACCAGTAAGTCACGTGCCCAACTTAAGGCAATTGCAAAAATTGTCACATCGGGAAAGCGACGTCACGTCCCTTACACCAAGATATTAAAGATTTTAATGGCTCAATGACATTAAGATCAAGCTGTGCTTGACACGATATGAACAAGATGAAGGCAAATACACCCATGCCCACCAGGTTGGTTATTTGAAGTTTGATGGCACAAGATCCTGTAAACACCATGATGTGCTAAACATCAAGCAATCAACCAAGAACTATGGCTCAGGCACGACGCGTCACTCCCAGATATTCATCAAAAGTTGAGCCTCTGATGGGATGCCAACTGGTACTCTAAGTTAGCTCCCAGCATAGCAGCCCATCACCGGTCCCAATGACAAACGAGTTTCCTGATGACTTAAGATTGGTTCGGTAGTATTCAATAGCGCAAGGACGTTTGAAGCCATGCTGAGCCAAACAAGTACGAAACACTAAATTACACCTGGCAACAGGTTATTTGAAAATGAATGGCACAAGAGCCTATAAAGGCCACGTTGTCCCAAACAAAGTGATTAAGGAACAGTTAAATAGCTCAGAAACCTCGGGGACGCCACGTCACTCCAAAATATGAGCCCTCGAGGGGGCAAACACTTTTACACTTCCGGTACCCAAAGATAATCTCCGTGCCTCCTATTCGGAGAATCCAAAATACGTGAAAGACTACAATCGAATACAAAATGATTCAAGCTCGCTTCTGTACCAGATGTAATTAAATTCAAACCAGTAGAACTATTTAATGGCACAAAGACATTTAACTACATGCTACGCCAAACACAAGGTAAGCACGAAACGTTAAATGGATCAGGTACGTAGGAGACACGTCACTTTTCATTTTCTACAGATTTATAGGGTGAAAATACTTCGGGATCTCCAACACGGGGAGAGACCGAAGGACCAAATGAAATATTTTAGCACTAAATCTAGGGTTGCGACAAACTTTGACATAACTTTTTGACAATTTGAATAATCAAATGGTCCCGATAGTTTTCGGCGATATTACAAGCCAACACAAATGTTAATTATTCAAATTTAACGTCACGACAAATAACTGCGGGAGCGATTTCGCCAAAACCTGAACTTTTGGTATCAAAATTACCAAACGCATGCAAACTTTCAAGCACTTCACTTCCGTTGTCCAATTCACGACAGTATGTAAAGACAGCAACGCCATATTTACTTTTGCATCACTTGAATAAGACTACTCCAGATGGCGCAATGGTACCGGTGACGGCCACATCGGTCTTGTTCATCTCGTGCCTGGCAGTTACGTTTGATGTCCTTCAGTCATGAAAACTAGCATCATTATCCTCACTGGCTTTCCTAAGATATTTCTAGGGTTTTTATGTATTAAGGTTGATTAGTTGGCTATTGGAGGGTTAAATGGCACAAAACCTGAAAGGCCATTCTGTGCCAAACTTAAGAAAAACAGAAAAGCAAAACAGACGGAAACAAACGGCTGAAGAAAAGTCTTGTGTACCAGTGTAACGCACAGCCCACACAGAGAGCACGCTGCACCAACCTATGTTCATGAGTGTAAATTACGTGACTGATCTTCAGGTTTGGGGCGACTCCAGAAGCATTTTGTGAGACGTGATTGTGGGACAGTCTAAAATTGTGATGGGCGTACACGAACAAAAAAAAACCAGAGTAAAAACGAATTAAGATTAAGACAGACCAACACATCACTAAAAGATAAAAGCAATGAATATAAACTAAAGTTCAGTATAGAAATGCAAAGAGGTTAAAAATTGTAAAAGGGCAAAATCGGACTGTACTAAAAAAAGTACGTAGATTTAAAACCGGAGACTTAAAAAGACGAACACGTAGAAAAGTAAAAGCAGGACACATAATAAAAATGTGATAAACGCTGAGAACTGAATGACAATAAGGACACGTAGGTGGCTCCTCCCCACGCAAAAGGAAGCCATGTGTGAAACGTGTCCAATGCGGAACCGAGTAAGCAGCACGTCCACTCTACGAGGAAGGCACGAGACGCACGGCCAGTCCGCTACTATAGGTTGTATGGCATGCATCTTGCTCGCAGTCTGTCTCAGATGGCTTGCCAGCGAACATGGAGACGGGTTCGAACGACGGGATTACAGTCGGTGAATGAGGAAAATATGCAGACGACCCGCAGAAGACTTCGCGACAAGGTCTGCAGCCTCGTTTTCAGAAATACCGACGTGACCCGGACTCCAGCAAAAGCGGATATCAAAGCCACGAATACTCAATTCACGCAGAGTAACAGGGATGCGGGACAACACTGAATGAGTCGGATGCAGCATAGAAACAAGAGCCTCCAAAGCACTGAGTGAGTCTCATTAAACACATCCTGATCAGAGCAACGTTGAATGTGCTCCAACGCCAAGGAGATTGAATGTACCTCGGCAGTGTAAATCGAAGCCTGTGCATGAAGGCTGCCGGTATTATGCCACAGCACACCATCGCTGACCCAACGTACCCGTCAGATTTGGTCCCGTCAGTGAAGATGGGAACATGTTGGTAAAACGAGGTTCGATCTGCAAAGTAGTACTGCACATATTGAGCGTGAGGGGTGCTACATTTGGCAAACCGGCACAGGTCGAAACATACCGAGCGCTGAAACTGCTCCCAAGGGGAAAGAGAAACCACGACACTCTGCAGTGTCAGGTAGAGGCAAACCAAGCTCACTCAGTAAATGTCGCCTCCGAAGGCCAAAAGTGGGGACGCAAGACGGCCGTGCATGAAAATGGCGTGCAAGGCTGGGTTCAAATACTCTGCTCTATAAAGGATTTGCACGTTGAGACAGCAACTTGAGGAAATAATGTAAGCTCAGCATCTGGCGACGGGGTTCGAGCGATGGTTCCTGTGCCGCGACGTACAAACTCTACAGGAGATGCCTGTTAAGCGACCTGTTCGAGCACCTGTAAACGAGATGGGCTGACATAACCATGTACAGCACAAGCATAATCGAGCTTTGAGCGGATGAGCGACCGATACAGGCACAAAAAACACGGTCAGCACCCCAAGAGACGTACAACAGTACCTTGATGTTGAGCGCCTTAGTACATTTCACTTTCAGGCGACGAATATTGGCTTCAAAGTGAGTCGAAGGTGACGCCGAGAAAACGCGTTTCCGGAACGACTGGAGTTGTAACGGATCCTAAAAGAAGGCTCTGATCACGATGGAAGCCTCGTCTGCGACAGATACGCATACAGACGGTCTCGTCAGGTGAAAAGTGAAACCCGTTATCCGCCCAGTGAAGCAGCCGGTTCAAGCTCGACTGTAATCGACGCTCGAGAAGTATGTCCACAGAGCTATACGAAATCTGTAAGTCGTCAGGGTACATCGAGCATTGGATCCCAGTAGGAAACGTGGACAATGCTCGTCAGTTTGACGAATAACGTGACGCTTAAAATAGCGCCCTAGAGGACGCCTTCCTGAGGAAAGTGGCGAGACAGTAGTGCCGACATGAACCTGGAAAGTGCGACCGGCCAGGAAATTCTGGACAAACACCGGCAGGTTTCCCCGAAGCCCCGTAGCATGGAGGTCACGGAGAATATCACAAAGCCAATTGCGGTCATATATGCTTTCTCCAAGTCAGATACAACAGATGAGCACGACGAATGCCTCCCGGATGGACGTCTCCAGAGCGAGTACGTTATCAGTAGTACAACGAAGTCGCCTATAAAAGCTCTGGAACAGGGTCAAAACACGATTCGAGGAAATGCACTAAACATGCACTGACCATCCGTTCCAGTAACATACTTACGCAGCTAGTCAGCGCAATGGGTCTAATTCGAAGGTGAAGTGTGATCCTTCCCAGGCTTCGGAAAGGGTAGCACAATAGCATGAAGCCATGCGGACGGTAACACTTGCTCCAGCCAAATGCGGTTAAATAACCGCAGCAGCACACAGAGATGCAGGAGATAAATGTCGCAGCATGGCACAGTGTACAGTACCAGGTCCAGGCGCTGAATTGGAGGAACGTGAGAGCTGCCTGAAGCTCAAGAACTGTAAGCAGAGTTATAGCCAACCGGTGTAAAGAGCCGGAAGGAAATCTTTACGTTCAGCTGAGGCCTTCAGCCTGGTACGATGTTCTGTAATGGGAACAAGAAACCTGGGAAAAAAATTCACGCAAGACATTCGCGATAGTGGGAATATCCAACACGGTGCCACCATCCGTGCGCAAACAGGGTATTGGGTGAGGCGTGTACCAACCACATACGACGAATCTTGTCCCAAACAACCTTCGAACTAGTGGAAGACATGATGCTGGACACAAACGTTCGCCACGACTCCCGTTGGCTACGACGGCGGACTATACGGGCAAATGCCCGAGCCCCCTGGAAACTAGCCATATTACCCGGAGTTTGCTTACTGCGGAAAATGTCCTAGGCTTTCTGCGCTTTCCGGGCTGCAGAACAGCCGTGGTCCCACCAAGACTTAGGTGATCTTGGTGAGCGTGTCGAAGTGCATGGTATAGAAGACGCAGCTGCTTTGAGATGCTACGTGAGACCACGTAGTCACCTGGTCCACTGCTTGATCGATGGACGGAGTGTCAACCAAGTCGTCCGTCAACACAGCTAATGTGAAAAGATCCCACTCAGACGAGTCCATTTTCCACCTCTGTAAGCTAGAAAACTGCCAACAGTGGTTTAGGACAGCAAAATGGGAAAGTGGTCACTTCCCACGGGGTCCGAAAGGACGGACCACGACTACAAAAGGTAGTGACGGAGAGCAAAAAACACCCAAAGCAGTGAATGACCGCGTTGGGGCATGAAAATACGTATTCTCACCAGTATTCAGCAGGGACAAGTAGAGAGCTGTGAGCAAGCGCTCTACAACTCGGCCCGTTATTGGTAGAGGAGCTACCCCAAAGAGTGCTGTGACCGTTAAAATCTCCAAGCAGGAGAAAAGGTTGCTGAAGCTAAGACACCAAATCGTCCAAAGTGGAAAGGCCACTAGGTCTCCCGGTGGCAGATACACGGAACAGACCGTGGACGTACGACCGACAAAGATACACACAGCAACAGCCTGTAACGGCGTCTGAAGCGTCAGCGATGGATGGCACGGGGTGGGGGACAAGAGCAACGCCTCCCTGAGTCGTCGTCCACGCGATAAACACCATAGGGATGCACTTGTACCTGAGCTGGCGGAAGCATCATGGTTTCCTGCAGAGGAACAAGTGAGAATGGGTGTGCAACAACCGTTACAAATCATCGACGTTAGCACGTAAACCATGACAGTTCCATTATAGAACTGCAGGAGTCAGATCTATGTAGAAAGCGGTGTCTCAGAGGGTGTGGGCTCTCGCTTGGAAGGTTTCTGCACAGTAAGCAGGAGCGGTATCCATGCAATCATCCTCCAACGCGGGGATCTCACTGAGTGAATAAGAAAATTTAACGGAGCCATGAACGATTGTGCAGAAAGCCATCTTGTGTAGCTTTTTGGAACCAGGCGGTTTCACCTTAGTCGATTTCGATGCAGGAGTACGTTTGGTAGATGGTTTAGGTTGTGTCCGAGCTGAAGAGGAAGCCTTCGGATTAAGCTTCCGCCGCTCAGAAAATTGTGAGATTAAATGCAAGAAGGGCTGGCAACACAAAAGACGGTGGAAAGGTGAGCCTAGTTAGCACCTCTTGAGACTTGCAGCTGCGAGTGACTGCCGCGTAGGACCCGCGGGGTGGCGCTGGCAACACCAGCATTTTCGCCTCAGCATACATCCTCTGCGTCACTGAGCTGCTGGATATTTCTTTCCACTTCGGGCAAGATCAAGAATATGCAGGGTGATCTCCCTGGCAATTCACACAGGAGGAAGAAGCGCAATCATTTTCGTGCGCAGGCCGACCGCAGCGAGAGCAAGTAGCAACTGCACGGAACGATGTCTACCCATGACCAAAACGCTGGCATTTAAAACAGCGCAGAGGATTGGGGACATGTGGCCGTACGGGGCATGCGAGATAACCAGCTTGAATCTGGGTCGGCAAATACGGGCTTTGCAAAAGTCAAAATGACGTGCCGCGTGGGAACCGTCCATCACGTCTCAATAATCCGTCGCGCTGCCTAAACTCCATGGTCGGGCCGCCACTCTCCTGCTTGCAAACAGGAGCCCCCTGGGGTATTAAGGGGGATTTATAATATTCACGATTTTTGAAAGGAATGTTGAAACCTTTTCACTGTTGACACAACCAGATGATTTTTCTAGCGACGTAGTTCAAATAAAGCAAGTTTGGAAGGTTTGTTTGGAAGTACTTCGCTGCAAGTAGTAATTTGAAATGAGAAGTTAGGCTTCAAAAGTCCATACAAACATAGGTGGACGGACCAGAGCCTGATTTTTGATATTAGAGTGAGGTATAGTAGACCTCTAAACTGCCTTTTCGAACTAAAATTAATAAACCTCAATAGTTCAAAATATGAAGGATCCTAGTCTCTAATTTCTATACCAATGGCGTAATTGTGCTGTATCTGGCAAGTCATTCTTGAAAGACAGCTAACCTCTCCATGTTTAAAAGGTAATCTTACAAGTACACTTATAACATGCAACACCTCAAAAACTGCAGATATTCTCCGGAAATTAAGTGGAAAAGAATTTCATTAATACATTGTTCATTGAGAAAGCTTATGGCACCTTAGTGGTTCAAGCTAAAATCTTACGTTGTCTGATATACTAATATATAAATGACACTAAATGCCCTAGCTGAGGCAATTACCTACCGAAAAGTGACATTAACATTTTTTGGCTTCCAACAAGTGTACAATTACGCGACTATGATCTAATAGTTACGATTCTTAATCAACGCTCTAACTTATCTGCCATTTTTTAACCGCTGAACTAGTGATGGAGACTAGTTTCTCCCTTAAAATAAGGAAAACTGAAAAAGCTTCGTAATTCCATTGTGAAATACTTTGTTAAAATAAACTCAATCCAATACGCATTAAGATTTACCACTACCGCCGGAGCACACTGATGAAAAACCGCTAGTGGCAATAGCACTAAATTCCATAATTACCAAATTTACAATGCATCTTTGAAGTCTCAGAAATAAGGGGTTACTCTTAATTACACAAACAGTTGCCAAAAACTAGCTATGACTCAATATTTTGGTTGAGTAATTACCATGCGGCAAGCTGTAAAGTCGCGTACTAAACACCATTTCACATAACATTGGTAACGAGACTAATTGCAAAGAGCTGTTAAGGCCATGCTATGCCAAATCTAAGGTAATCACGAAACACTAAATGGCTCCGGCACCTCTGGTTGCTACGGCGCTCCCAATACAAAAAAAGGAGACCAGATACCTCGAGGAAGTCAGTGGCTTAGTCAAAAACTGCCTTTACATAAAAACTGAGAAGACCAAACATCGAAATACATGCAAACAAGATAATCTAAACTGAAAGTTCATTCTTGCACAATTTTAGTTTCAAATTCATCATTAGCAGTTGCGATCCTTCTAAGCAGGAAACTTATGCCTGTTGGCGAAACATACGAAGCAACCTTAAAATTAACTAAAAGTTTAGAGCTTTTGGTTATTCAAAATAAAGTGATCATTCAAAGCTTTAAGTTTTGATACATACAACAAGTGTTTTAAATTAAGTTTATTAGGGCTTTGGCTTACAAAAATTCCGAGTGGTCGACATTTTATTCCGCTCCTTGACCATCCGCAAGTTGAGCATTTTTCACTAGCCGTAGAGATTCTTCGTCGCAGCTCGAGAACCTGGCGGCGCAGGCAGATAAACCTCGTTGAGCACCAATCTGCATTATCTCGTTATAATGAGACACTTTACTGCCAGGCGGAAAGTTCCGAAGACTACTGCAATAAAAACAGGCTTATGTTAGAATGTTACATTAAAGATTCATTCAACACAGAAATTTCATAACTTTCCCGAGGCCAGACAGCCTTAAAGCTTCCAGCCTTAAGTCAAATTTATAGGAATCAGCATTTTAAAAACAATTGCTCATATAGGCAAGTCAGTAAGCGTACCTGATAATATCGGTAACAGTCTGGCCAAACTCTCCAGCGTTCATTGGATCAGCCCCCATCTCGCAGACAAGCCGGGAAATACATTGGCTCTCGTCAGTTTCTGCCAGAAGGGTGAAAAAGCTTTCCGCCTCGTCAGTATTCAAAGATGGAGATCCCATCTCTGAAGCTGTCCCCTCTGGGAAGTCAAAATTTGGTTCACCTTCAAGACCTTGCTGTTGCATCTGCTGAAAGATTTGTTCTTGCATGTGTTGAGGTATCTGCTGTTCATTCATCTGTTGAGCTAGTTGTTGCTGAAAGAACGTGGTTGAAAGAAAAGACGCGGATGAAAAGGTGCACAGTAATTTCCATAAAATAAGTTAAACAGAGTAATTCGTAATTTAAAATGCGAGTCGCTACTAAGTTAAGAGACGCTAACAAGTCTTCGTGTTGTTTAATCATACACCTTTATTACTTATTACCACGAGGAGTTTGAAGATCGTGCTATGTTAGGCAATGTAAACACCAAGACCCTCCAGGACGCCACATAAGTCCCCATACTTACCAAATAGCAAGCTCCGGGGTTACCTTAGACTAGTTGGTTGGTCGGTTGTTTGATGTTTAATGGCACAAAACCTGAAAGGCCATTCTGTGCCAAACGCAAGATAAAAACAAAACAGACGGGAACAAACGAGCCGAAGCAAAAAGTGTTATGTACCAGTGTAAGGCACAGCCCCCACAGAGGGCACGCTGCACCAACCCATGTTCATGAGTGTA
>JJRW01S0001603.1:30957-41926 GCA_001188405.1 Loxosceles reclusa
ACTACATGTATATACATTCTCAATGTTATTGGACATGCATCGTGCCTAGTTATAAGTAAAATTTTTAGGCAGAAACTGCATTCAAGCTTAATGTTCCGGGTATTGTGTAACGTGCAGGAAGTTATATACAGTGTATATTAGACTCGGCCATGTGTCTTCCGATCGGTTTGCAGAGTGGCGGTGCAGATACGAAGGTCGCAGAGATCTAGTCCAATTACGTGCTCTAGTTCAGACCACTGCTGACATTTCTTCAGAAATTTGTAACCTGTTACAAAAGTGGCGCCAACGTGTGATGCTACATCGATTTCCCTGATCGTAGACAGTCTGCGCTTTATCCCGATAATTGAGGATGGAGTTCTTGGGGAAAAAAGTTAGCACGTATGCAGGCCAATCCACTAGAATCGTCAAGAAGACAGGGACATGTCAGGGGCCTTCGTGTGCCGTTCTGAAGAAGGCGAGGAACCAAGAAAGATTGAATAGGAGTTAGAGGGCGTTTGAATACATGGAAGGTGGTTATATTCTCGTGGAAAGGTATTAGGGCATTGGAAAGAAACAAGTGTACAGCTGCTTCGAGAACGTTGTAATGAGGGCATAAAAGCGGAGGAAATTGCCTTGAATATGGAAGAACGGTGTTGAAGTTTACTGGTTTAGACGAACGAGAGCTTTGGTAATGTGGTGGGCGGACACGAAAGAGATATGTGGTTAGTATCCGCAGCAGCAAGGAAACAGAATTCCGAATCGTAATCATCCTTTTCTTGTTACGGTTTTCTACATGTGTTGGGTTTTTAGGAGCGATTCCTTGTTTAGATATCCGCTTAAGGAACCTTGTGGTTGCAAGAGACTTGATCAGCTTATCCACCTGCTCGTCGATTTTGGATACCTGCGAGACCGCGGTGCCCACGGCACAAAGATTAGCGTAAATATAAGATGATTTCGACAGAAAGGTATACATTTGACAGATGTTATTGGAATTGATGCTTCCAGCGCCGAGATGACAGACGGGCTTGTAATGGCTATTAAAGTAAAGCAATTTCCAGATAGTGAGCCATATGTGTGGAGGGCAGAGAGGGCTGATTGGAGGTTGCTGGCTGAGGTTCGAATGGAAAGGAATATGTTAGCATTGGATAAGAAACACGCAGGTGACGGAAGGATGTCTTCTGCCCACTTGGCACACTTAATGACACATTCCCTTGACACGTTTAATGATTTAGTATTTTTTAGATGATTTCAGGTTTTCCGCAGGCCTATGGAAACTTGGTGGGTGCACTGTACAATTAGATTTGTGTTGTAAAACCCGCAAGGCTATGCAGTTGAAAGTGGAAGTATAGCCCCCAGGGAAAATCTGTGGTGGATGGGAGGTGGTTGTTACTAGTAATAAATTCCAAAAGGCAAAATGACATTTCCATCGCTTTGCTTGCGATGGAGTTGATGGAGATGAGATAGTACTTGACCACCAGCTAGAGAAATTTCCTTGGTTTAAGAAACACAATAATCAGGTGCGCCGAGGTCGCTGAAAGAACTGGACGCACGCTGAGGAGTTCAGCTGTCTTTGAGAAGAAAGATCAAAGTGATGGAAAGAAAGTTTTTAAACACACAAACTAGTGCTTGATGTACCTCAAGTGTGCGGTAGTGGAGTTTAGAAATGACTGCTTGCAACACGCTCTTTCCTTTCGAGTTGCTGAAACCCAGGTGGTGTGCTAAGGTGCGAGATAATGTGTGAAGGCTTGAACTGGACCTGCATTATGGGATACGGTGATTTCCTCCTGAGCAGCGATGCAATGAGGACAACAGTCAGGTTGAGAATTGGTGTTTGTAAATTGATTGATTTCTGATAGCTTTGTCGCAGATCCTTTCCCAAGGTCTTTTGCCGTGCGTTGACTGGAGGGAAGCAGTGATTGTTTTGAGAACTTTTCTGGGTCACTGAATTCAGGAGTCGGTGGGACAGCTTTTCTTTAAGCTGCAGCAAGAGGGAATAGCACGTGGATTTTGTGATGATACTGATAGGAAAGTTCTTCTCCCAGGTCCGACGTAGATAGACTAATTGGGTGTTGGTCACTGTCTGGATGTCAGGGACAACATCAAAGGTATCGGTTTTGTGGTCATGGATGCAGAAGGACAAAACGATAAGAGATCGGTACGTTGAGATGGACTAAAGTTGGGAACCAAGGTACTGCAGGATTTCTGAAGTTCTAATATTTAGCTGTTATAATTGTGATCAGAAAGACTGAACATAAGGTCTATACGTTTTCCATTGAACGTCTTAGAATAACGCTCGCTTTGTTATATGCCAGTGGGGCATATATTAACCGCAGTGGAAAGCTTATGTTGGGCAAGAGTTTGTAGGTCAACAGAACAGCGCTGTGTCAAATGAATGTAAGCATAAGGAAGCGCTCCTCATAGGCGGATGCGATTTAACGTAGCGAGAAACCTCATCTCATTTTATTCGCTTCACAGGCTGTCCGTCTTCTTTTGTATGTTAATCCTTTTTGGGAATTTGGAATCTTTGTACTGCGTAAAACTGTTTTTTCTCATGGTAACAAAGCCCGTCACAGCCGTCTGGATATGTAAAACTACTGTGTGTTTTGTGATAACATTTTCCATGAATTCAAGGGGTGGGGAAAAAACAAACACGAAGCCAAAATATGATCAAAAAAGAAGTACGGAATAGAATAAAGAAATATGCATATAAACTTAATGTTCTTGGTTTTATTATTTCTCTCTTAGAACAGTTAATAGAGGATAGTTTAATTACAGCTTAAAAATGAATAAGTATATAACTGGAAAAAACTGTATCCAAGAAAACAGTGGAAATATAAAAAAGAGGGTACCGAAAAAATTATATATTAGTTTAGTGTTAGGTAACATGTTAAAACGTATTAAATAATGTACCAATCTGAACGTTCGTACGTACTCCACAAATGCTTCGCGTGAAAAACATTTTTCACTTCTTAGTGCTCAGTTTTCAGATGTGAACCAGCCAAGAACTTTTAACGGGCTTACGGACTGTTTCCCTCTCCATCCTCTCCCATTACTGATATAGATTGCTCACCAACGTAATTGTTCCACAAGAGCTTTCCTCTCAGGGGCTCGCCTTCTTGGTGAGTACGGGAAAGTGACGTGGCGTGCTCGAACCATTTAGTGTTTTTTATGTACTTTGTGTTTGGCTCGGCATGGCCTTTACAGGCCCTTGTGCAATTAAATTTCAAACAATATACGCAAGAGCTCTGCTTAGTCTACGGGCACAAGTATGAGTTCATGTAAATTTTCTTCTGCCATTCAGTATATGATCAACTTTCCTGTGCGTGTCTCTGGCACAGCCACTCCAGTGGCGCAGTGGTACCGGTGACGGGCTACTGTGCTGAGGAGTCTGGGTTCGAGTCCCGGTTGGCATGGGTGTGTGTGTTTGTCTTCATCTTGTTCATGTTAATCTCGTGTTTGGCACAGTATGATCTTACTAGGTCCTTAAGCCATAAAACACCAACCATCATCGTTTCTGGCACAACGGAAGCTTTTGCACCCGCTTTAGGAACATCGACGAAACAGCATAATAAAATATTTGTATCCCCTGCAAAAGTGTAGGCTCCATAATCTGTTTCATTTACTTTCTTTCTTGGATATGTAAATGACTTTCTTAATTGGTTCAGAAATATTCTGTATCCGTTTTTCTTTGTTTATAACCCCTGCAGTGTATTCCTTCAATTTGGTAAAATGTCTGGTGAGTTTCATGATTTTCTGTATAAGTACAGTAAGACCTCGTTTATCCGAGCTTCGATTAATCGAGGTTTCTGTTAACTAAGCCGATAACGAAGTCCTTTTTTTTGTGTGTGTGAATGATGAGTCTTTTGAAAAACACCACACTTTTTAGTTCACTGTCCGTTGCTACAGGCTCTTCTGCCCCCAAAAGCACTCAGCTTACAAGAAACATCGCACCCTGAAAAGTCAACAGCGAACAGTGCTTTGTTCCCAGTGGCACTTTTTTAAAAAATAATGTAAATTTAACAAATTAATGTAATAGTACATTAAATGTAAAAAATACTGCATTTAAAATTGGTATTTTTTTTAAATGTATCTTTCAATAATTTAACTGATATGTACTAGTAGTAATAGTTAAAAAAAAAATTCAATTTCCTTTTTAAAATTTACTGGTACTACCTAGTAGATGATTTCCTTTTTAAATTTGTTGAGCTGTGAAACAAGTCTATATATGTTTATTTTTATCATTTGAAAAACATTCTATTATTTTTTATTCTAAAAAATGTTAAATTCGCGAATTTTTTATACACAGTTTCTATTAACCGAGATTTCCGATATCCGAGGTACTAGCGGTCCCAATTAGCTCGGATAATCGAGGTCTTACTGTAAATTGAAGAAAAGGGGAAGGAAAACCAAAGTTTATCAAATAAACGATAAAAAAAAAATTGACATGTGCATATATATCGTTGTTTGGGTAAGTGAAAGTGACATGGCATTCCGGAAGTGTCTGAACCATTTAGCTTTCTGTTCCATATGCCCATCCAGAGCAAAGTTTTGAAGTGGAGATTACGTGTCGTCCCATTTACAGTCAATGGTTACTTCTGCCGCAACAGTTCAATACTGTCAGAGCCACATAAACTAAGGAACTTTTGACGTGATGAAAGTTCGGTCTCTGGTCAGAAACACAACGACTCGCAACGTTACGACCGTCGACTACGGTCTTCATCAGGCGAATGAGGAGGTGAAGGAGAGACACAATATATGTAGCTGTTATGGGAGTATTCCCGTGGATAATCCTGCCTATTCTCAGAAGTCGGGGAAAAACCTGGGAAGAAGCCGCTGTCGCTTATTGCTGGAAGCTGCTCGTGTAAGATGGTGATACGAGCTCGGCAGCTGGTTGAATCGGTTTGTCCCCGATTTTGTCGGATTTTCACGATTCTAGAAATAGGCGACTGCCCCTGTTGGAGATGCTCCTGTGTAGCACACACCTCGTAGGACTCAAAATATTTTTCATGTTGTGAAGTTACAGCATGTTCTGCCAGCTGAGACTTAGTCTCTTTGTTGAACAGCACCAGCATGTTTCTTCACTTGGACTGAAACCGATGTATACCTTGTCACAATTCTTGCAAGGAATCCGATAAACGACACCCGATGCTTCACCTGAAGGAATTGGCTCTTTCACATGCATCATCGTGCCGCGTATCGTGGAGTATGATGCTTGTAATAGGTTTTCGTGCCGACCTGCCAAAGAATACGTGATATCGTTTCCGATATACGATTGACATATGGCAGGACGACTTTTGCCTTTACTTCCCTCCCCACAACACGAGGACCAACGATGCCAGAAACGCAGCGATTCCTCGCACTGAAGCGCTTCGGGTAGCCATTTCGCTGATTTTTGCTGATTGAAGGAACTTTTAATAAATGAAAAATTGCCATCATCTGTAAAACGGGACCACACGTAACTCCCACTGTAAAACTGATGTGGCATCCCTGGATTTCGCCGTGCCGAAGTTACTAAAGACATGGTCAAAGATTTACCTAATTCCATTCTTCGACACTGTGTAGGTGTAGAAACATTAGTTGGCAGTTACTTGCATCGATATGTACAAACATTCTGACGAAGTAGTGTATAGTCACATGCCCCAAACGGATAAGTATTGGTAAGTATTTTTCATGTTTAACTGTTAAATTCTTATTTGTAATAATTTTTCCCAGATGCAAAGTAAGAGATTTATTCCAATTTTGTTTTTTATGGGTTATTGTATACGTACTGAGCTTACGATCCTCCTTTTTCTGTAACATGTAAAAATTTACTAAATTTGTCAAAACAGTGCAACTGTAAAAATAGCGTGAAAAGTTAAGTCCAAAATAGTATGTACGAACTTTATTTCTCTGTTACAAATCATTTGAAAGATAAGGTCAATGCTCTGCGCATTAACGAATTCATTTGGAATGAACAGTTAAAATGCATTATCTTTAACAGCATTAACTCTTCCCTTTTCCAAGTAGGAGAAAAACAGGAAATAGGCCGTTTGAAAGTTTCGTTAAAGCAGCAGTTCTCCCCCACCATGAAAGGAAAGCATTTTCATTACAGGAAACTTTTTAGCATCCCCCATTAGCATTTTCTGTCCAAAATTGTTCTGTGTGCCACTATATGCTGTTGTTGTAGCATTAGCTAGTAACGAGGAAAATGGTCGTTTCCAAAAATGCATTCTTGCTTTTTGTTTTCGCTTCCGAAAGCGCTTAATATAAATGCCCCGTTAATGATTTCGTTTTTATCAGCTTTCACTCGCACCTGGGTTTCTGGGAGACGTCTAGGATACCAATTGACACGTGCCTTTCCATTTAAATAACAGCGCCGAATCTGGCCTCCTCTTTGTCTTCTACTGGTATTGATGTGTGTGGCCCTTTTCCTTTTTTTTCCCGCCAATTTTTTTTTTTCCGCGCAGAAAACTGATGGTGGTGACACTTACACCTCATCTCCCTTTATTATGTCTTTTTCGACCTCGTTTTCTTCCGTAAGTACTTGCATTGTCTTTTAATAACCTTGTTATTGATTGCATTATCACAGTGCGTGATATGCTATTTTATTGCTTACTTAATGGTATTATATGCTTCTGTGTTAGGTTCGTGATCATTTTAAGTTTTCATGTATGCATAATTCCCATTACTTGTTTTTACTAAGGTTGCCTACATCCTTATTTGTACATTTACTAATCTTGGACGTCACATTTTGTGGTACATAATGTTCGTAGTATTTTTATTGCACTGTGAGTCATAAAGACATCCTAAGCGAGGATCTGTCACTGGTCAGTATCACGACGACGCGCGACGTTTCGACCATTCACTATGGCTTTAATCAGGCGAATGGCAAACTGAAGGGCTTTGAACGGTGACTTATATACTGGTAGTTTTGGAGAAACCCTGGGAAAACCGTAGTGGGGAAACATTGGGGAATTTTTTGTGTCGTCGTAATACTGACTAATGGCTGACCTTTGCTTTGGATGTCTGTTGACCCTGGTCAATTGCCGCTCCAGTGGCACAGTGATACCGGTGACGGGCTACTGTACCGACGAGCCCGGGTTCGAGTACCGGCTGGCATGGGTGTGTGTTTGTCACCTTATTCATGTCCATCTCGTGTCTGGCACAGTATGATCTTAATAGGTCCTTGAGCCATAAAAAACAATCATGACCCTGATCAATCCGTCTTTTTGCAGTTGCTTGTCATAAACATAAAGCTATGGCGCTGTCTCATGCGGTCGTTAATATCTCCCAGGAGGAGTGCTATTTCCTTCCATGTTTATCGACTACGAAATGGTTCCAATGTAAGTTACCTCTAGAGCTTCTGTTCCTTAAGCATTTAACTCCTTAAAACTAGTGTTTTTTTTGCACTCGTTTGAAGGAAAAAAAAAAAAAAACTTTTTAATTCACGCACCATGAAGTAAGTTATCGCTTTGCTGCAAAACTCGGCAGGCATATATACAAATTATAACGCTAATAACGTCATTCAATGTGCAGGATGGCCCCCAGATGGCGTAACCGGATTTTCCTGTGTTACTGTATAAAAAGGCCCTCGGAGGCTATGTGTCTTTAGTTCTGTTGTAAAGGGTTCTTTGATCACTGGATATGCCCACAAAACGCTGGTGAAGGCAATTCACTCAGGTAACAGTTTAAGATGGGGACGCTTTATGCATTGCTGGAAGCTGGATAACATCGACAAATAGGCCTTCCTGACCGGACCGTGAGGAGGTGCTGGAATCGTAGGGTGCTTGAGGTAATCACACGACGCTCTGGCTCAGGACAGACCACCAGTAGAGAGGACGCGTCCAAATGTTTTGTTGTATTTCATCTAGAGGCAAGGTTGCACCATCGTTCGAGGTCTGTGTTTCTGTCAGTACCGTTTCCAGGCGCCTTGCAGGTGGACATCTGGTCTCTCGGCGCCCCGTGTGCTACCATTGACAACCGCCCACCGTCGTGTCCGTTTGTCAGTGGTGTCGTGTGCGTCGACACTGGGCTTCTACGAAATGGAACGGGCCAATCTTCAGCAAATTGTTCCGATTCAGTTTGGGCAGTGACGACGTCCGTGTTCGTCTCTGGAGCCTTTTCTGTTGAACTCTAGACGCCCCCATCCCCCCACAGTCGGCGTTATGATCTAGGGAGCCATCGCACGCGACAGTCCTAATGTTGGAGCCGAAGGCTCCAGTGTTTTGCTGTACCCGTCTCACAAGAGACTTTTGACAGCGGTCCCTAAGGAGAGTCAAGTCGTGGTCGCGATGCGACCTTTGCCAGTCGGCAGCCTACCCGGATCAACGAGATTCCAGCTCGACAGAACCGGCGAGAAGCTAAGAGCCCCGCCGCTTTGTATGCAGGCTCCCAACTCTAGTCCACACAATCTGTTCAAATACAGCACCAAGATCTATTCCAGTATACGACCGTCTGGGCCACGTTTCATTCCAGTTAAATCATCAGTTCTGCTCGTCACCAGTGCTAGGCAGTTGAGGAGTTTTTCCAACTATTCCCGATGGGCCACGAGTGGTGAGGTCGGGCTCATCTCTTTTCACGTTGCCTGGCAAGCGTCTGGTCTGGCCCAACGTGTTACCCTGCACCCTGAGGGGAAGGCGCCGAGTGACACGCAGGCTTGTTCAAGTTTTGCCTATGTCTTCCCGAGAGGAAATGCAAAGGCTAGCGAGACTAGGAAATGTGTCTCAGCCCCTCTTGCCGTGGAACTTCTTTCCCCATTTCCCAGTCGAAACTGGTCGGCTCTTCCGCCTATCTCTAGCCAGTATGAATCAAACAACACCTGTCTTGGACTTCAGCCACGTCTGAGTCTCGATCAATTACAAGTAACGGGGACCCCAACTCTGCCAGCGTTGGTTTGGTCCACAATAGCTCACGTCAAATGGGTTCAGACACGCATAATTATACACTATACAAGATAGATATACAACTACGTGTAATGCTCAGAGTACTATCTACAGAGATAGCCCCCTCACACCACGTCTGAATAATAATGTACAACTTTGTTCGGTGTCGGACCTTACAGATAGGGCAAAAAGGCCCGGAAGGTCCGACGTTCGAACTTATCAGTCCAGTCAGTGCCGCTTGACTTTTCCAGACCTTCCCCTGAAGAACTCAGGTTTCGGTCTGTAGGAACACCCGGTTCCATGCTACCGGGCTTTTGTACTAGCCACTGCCGAGTGCCAGTCTGCTAGCCGGCGCCTCTCAATAGCACTTCGCTCCAGACTCGAGAGAGAGCTCCCTTAGACGTCAAGCCGGACACTTGCCTAGCCTGTGACAGAGTGCCAAAGTCGCTGGCTTAGTCCCATTGGTTTTGCGCGCCTAGTAATTGCGACTGTAAACACCGCCATGGTCGCCCATCTCCATGGCTAACTTGGGCAACGAAGACCGCCGGGAAGGAACGGCTTGCCCGATCTACTTCGTCTTATGCCACAACACTCCCTTCAGCATTGAAGGCCCGCGAGGTGGGCTCAAACCTCAATCGTAACCTTTCTGCCAAGAGGGACTCTTGTGCCTCTCACTCTTTGGCACCACTGATCTCGTATACCGTTCAGTGGAGGTCCCAGGCCCACGTGGGATAAATCCCGGATGTAAGTGAGTCGGCCACTTGCTCGGATCGGGTAACGGCCACACGACCCGGCTCCGGAAGAGCTCTGCTGTATTCACATTTACCGCAAGCATCAGACTTAACTGATGCGCCCTCCAGGCCAGAGGTCGGCAGGCGGACGCCGAGGCAACCTGGCAGATTAGTGCGTACGATAGACCCTATGGCCGTCCTGTATTGGGCAGCAGGCTCCCTCGGCCCCATCGCACGCGACAGTCGATTTTTTCTCTAGTAGTGATCCCAAGGACAATGGCAGCTCAGGGATATGTTGAGGACATTCTGCAGCTGCAGGTGTTGCTTCTTATGGCATGCCTCCTTGGAGCCATCTTCTAACAGGATGCCATATATAGCATATATATGCCATATATGTCATATCCTTGCTATATATGCCATCTCTGCCATATATAGCAAGGATATGACAAGTATACCTTCGCCATGTTTTCGCACTTCCCTGGCTTGCCTCGTCACCGATTTATCGCCAATTAAAAATGTGTGGGACCATCTTCGACGGCAGTTTCGCAACCCTAACAGTGCACGATTTCGAGGTCCAATTACAGTAAATCTGGACAGACGTCGCAGAACTCGATATGGGCAATTGCGTACTGATAGCACCCGTAACCCCCGCTGTGGGGAGCCCCGAGGTAGGTAAGGAGCTTAGATACTTTGGTGAAGGGGGCGAGCTCTATTTCACAGTAAAGGTCTTCGCATTGGACATACCCGGTTCACTCAGATTTATCCTGCGAGGCCAGGATCCACCTTCATACCCTCATTGCCATTCATTATTCACCATTCATCGCATTTTTGTTGACTGTCCTGTTTTTTGACACTGTCGTTTTGCTTATTTTTCGTTCTCATGTTTTAAATCTTTGAGATATTTTTAGCTTATCATGCTATTTTAACATTTTGAAGAGCTCTTTGTTTTCTCTTAATTTGCATCATGAAGATTTGATGTTGTTTCCGTCTTGTTTTTATTGTATTTCTGTATTTTAGTCTTGCACGTCTTTTATTGTGTCTTTTCTCTGTTATATGCTTGTTTTGCCACTTGGTTTTACTTTTGTGTTCCAGCCGTCTCTTGTTCAGAATTGTTTTTGTGTTTGGCACAGGTTGGCCTCTTTCAAGGCTCTTGTGCCATTCAGCTCCAATCAACCAACCAATTTACAGTGAAGGTCGCTCTTGCGGAGAGGGCCCGGAGTGTGCGGTAGAGGTCTGCACGGGCTCGGGTCAGGCCCGATGGGTCCGGCCCGAGCAGATGGGTCCAGCCCGAGCAGAAAATTTGCAGAGAAACTCGGGTCAGGCCGGGTCAGCCTCGAACCAACAATTATGATATCAATTAGGACTTCCTTTATTTTGAGCTTCATCTGGTTTAAATTT
>JJRW01S0001606.1:48187-58264 GCA_001188405.1 Loxosceles reclusa
AAGAGGAAATGGGATGAAGCTGACTAGAGAAAAGACTAGATTGCAACTTAAGCATGAGTTTTTATCTAATAGAGTGGTAAACAATTGGAATAGTCTAGCGAAAGATGTGGCTGAGGCAAAGACGGTTGAAAGTTTCAAGAGAAATGTAGATAAGCGACTCAACATTTTAGTCTAACGACAATGTGGTTTTCTCCCTGTTTGCTCTGATTAGCTTTTCATTTGATTCTTCATTAGTTGAGAATTACTGATGACGCTTATTTGTTTTTGAGCGTTGTAGATCGTTTTAATTCCTCCATTCCTCAGTCTTTTTCTTTTCCTTCCGTTCGTTTCTTCATCATGTTTAGTTTAATTGACAATGGAACCATTTTTCATTATTAAAATAATTCCGTGTGTTCGTTTGCATGTTTAAATTTTCATCTTTTTTAGTTCTTTAGAATTTGTTATTTCATACTTAATAGTAAGTTTGTGACAACGGAACCCTGTTCCGAAATTAAGGTACTAGGGTAGTTTCGATAAAGGATTTACTTATCGTGTTTCTTAATGTTCCATGGTTTGACGACGGAAATGGTTTCCTCAATTTAATGGATGTTGGGTATTTTGCTTTGCATGTAAGTATTCCATGAGATTTGAATGTTTTTATTTTTAGTGCTTTATTTTTGTATTTGGACGAGGGAACTCCGTTCCCTAATTTATGCCTAATGTTATGCAAGACGATTGAGTGGGTCTCCGAAATTGTATTTGGTTTTTTAGACGTGATCAGCCGTGGTGGGGATTTGCCTGTTGCTGACTTTCATTTCGTATTTGTATTTGTATAAGACTTTTATCACCTTGTTATTCTTCTCCACTGTAAAGAAACATGCCCTTTTGTCGACGCTGAGATTCGAGCCTGTGGATCTGTCAGATCCGGAGAGACCGCTGTTCCATTTAAATTACGCCGACAGGTATCTCGGCAGCTTATTATCGAACTCTTTTGGTGGAAGAACCCTACATCCTCTCCCAGATTGAGAAACAGCTCAGGACACCGACCTAACCTCGAGTGGTAGACCTCACGGTTGGGTCCTTGGCCACTCGTGAGAGTCCATAAGTTCGGCCAGTATTGTAAAGAAATGTGCCTTTTTGTCGACGCGGAGATTCAAATCTATCTTTGAATTTAAATAGTGTTATACTTCGTTGAATTTTCGCCTGTGGAATGTTCTACCGGGTGGGGATCACAGTTAAATGCACTTAAGTCATTTAAATTGTTTTTGCGAAAATGTTTATTTTCCCTTTCTTTTCTGGTAATTTTTTGTATTCTAAGTGTAAGTATAAAGGGTAACGCAAACTATCAGGATTCAAGTTTGTATTCTGTCTCTCTCTCTCTAGTCGCGTCTCCCGTCGAGTTCAATATGTGACATTTTTTTTTAAATTACAATAGTCAAAGTTTTCTTTATCTTCTATGTAACCAGTTGAACCGGAAATATTGGGGAAAAAATTGCAATATTTTCATAAGTGACTTATTAAGAAGCACGTCTACTCGTAATATACTAATGTAAAGAATAACTTTACTTTTTGTAGACGCCGGGGTTCGAACCGACGGATCTGCCATCCCCAGAACTCCAGAGAGGCCGCTTTAACCAATTAAGCTATGCCGACGCTGTAATTCTATGCTTATTTTGAAGTCTTTTGTGGGTGGACATTACACTAAGCAATAAATGGATCGTGAACTTCGCAGGCAAGACGTCACTCCAGTACTTGCCAAACGGTGGAATTCTCAGAAGTGAGAAAAATTAAAGGTATTTGAGAATCAGTGGCAGAGAGAGAGAGTTTCGGGAAACGATGGTGAGTATGGAGACAGAGAAAACAAAGTCAATATACATAGAGACTTCTGGGCCAGGGTACAAGTTGAAGAGAAAACAAAGACCTACAAAACTTTTCTCTTAACCAGAACGTTAATGTGATTTAAGGAATTTCCGCAGGAATAGGATGTGCAATCTTTCTTGCATTGGCCACAGAGTCGGTAAATACTGTAATGAAAACAAAACAAAAAAAAACTAATCTAACATCCCTTAACAGTAACATAACCACTAATAATTTTGTATGCCTTCTCACGAAGAAGAGATTTAGTTAGTTACGTCACGCAAAGACGTAACGAAGCCAAATAGGCAAAGCAAAGCGCAATATAAGAAGTTGAATACTGTCTCCAAAAACAAAAACAAGAAAGTATAGGAAGTGAACAGAACTCCGTGCTATCTGACTGCCCTAGTTGCTCGAGTTCCGAATTGTGACGTGACGATGTTTCCAAAGTCGAAGCCACTGTTTGAAATATTGAAGCACGCCGTGCATTTTTAGTGACGGACCAAATTTCTACTCTTGACGATTTTAAGTCGAAGTCTGATCGACAGATGGGTTAAGTAATTTCTTAGTAAGGCCAAAAACGACCCTCTAGAGTCGTAAAGTTCCAAAAGAACAAATTAATTAGATTAGTGCGTTTAAAAACTTTGATTTGAGTTCTTGTGAAGTACACAATTTTAAAGTTGAATAATTTTGCAGTATATATTTAATTTACTGCAAGACAGCACATTTGTCGCCAAAGATTTCAGTCGACCACTGTACTTCCTAAAGACCTAAATAAAATTAGATTTACTTTATCTTACAACTTTGTGTTTACTGACTTAAAACCAGAAGTAAAATTTTAGTTAAATTTATTTGCAAACTTCAATTACTTATTTATTTGCACTCAGTGTATGTTGTGCTTCAGATTTAGTTCAGTTTAGCAATGGCAAGTAAAGGATCTTGCGGAGTACGCAGTTTGAAAAATTCACATTTCAGATTTTGACAAACGTCGGTGAGACAACTTAGCTGCCGATCTTGCGAATAATCAAGCTCTGTCTTTGAACCCGGGTTCGCAAGCCGTTGCAATGTAGCCTACATAGTTGAATACCGGGAAACATCAGAGTGATGAAAAACGTGTAAATAAACGTCGTGGACGGCGGGATTCGAACACGGAACGCTCAGCTCCGGAGGTACTGCTTTTCGATTCAAGCTATGTCGACGAGTAACGGAGTAGCTTATAACGAAGTTCTTTGTGGATGGATATTACAAACTGTTGATGCTGATGGGATCTACGTAGTTTAGGAAGTATATATTTTAGAAAAGACACGAAGTAGTATTTTAGGCATAAGAAAACATATTTCCCAGTGAATTGGCTGAAAATACAATCGTTGGAAGAAGTGGAGAGTTTATGGTCTGACAGGGGCAACATTTCGAACTTCTCATTATTTATATTTAAGTAAAATTCCTAACGGCTTTTGTGCAGGTGGAGATGTACACGACACGATGAAGAGTTCTCCTGAGCTCTGTTTACTTAAAAATAAAGATAATTTTTCTGATGAATAATTTCTGCAGTCGTTTGTAACTGAGAAACTAGCCAGCAAAAATTATCTCTGTTGCGCTGTAAACAGTGCTCACACACACAGAAGAACTTTTCGTGCACTAGCCAGTATTGCTATGAGCCTGTTACAGGACGCCATCTAGTAACAAGGAATATGCCAAAATATTTGAAAAAAATCAATTTTTCATTACTGTTGGCGATTTTAATAAATTGGAAGAATTGATTGGAATAATGTTTAGTCTTCAGATAATGGCAAATACATTCTGAAAAAAAAAATAAAAAAACAGGAATTGTTTCATGAGTAATCAGCTAGACATGTGTGATATATATAGCAGAGATTAAGAGATGATTATGGTACGAAGAGCAAACACATAACTTTTTTATAAATACACATCACAAAATTCGTTAATTAGTAAGACATAAAAACCCATCTAGTAGCGATACATGCCGCCGTATAGAGTGACAAGGAGTTCATAGAAAACTCTATTGCTATTTTGTTATACAGTCTGTCAAGCATCATGCAGCTATTGTCTCAGATCTTCGATATGCTGAGGCGGTGCAACTAAGGACTTAGCATGCCCCAGGTCATGTTCATTAAGATCTAAGGATCTCACTGGCAAAAGTAGGGTATGAACACCGCGGAGCCCTTTTAACGTGTTGGTACATATTTACTTTGGGACGCGTGATATAAGCGACAACGCAACAGGTTTTAAGATTTGCTGGACGTAACGTCGTATTGTCAGACTTCCTTTCACCACTACAAGAAGAGAGCGGCTGTCGAACAAAATGTTCACAATTACATTGAGTTATAGCTGTGTGTCGTGAAACAGGAAAATGAGATTTGGAGTGCTGCCCGAATTTCCGCTATACGTGAAAGCAGTCAGTGATCATATGGCACAAGACACACGCGATTTATCTTAGGCTGTCATTCCGAGCCTCTCCACAACTCTCAGGAGCGGCGCTACTCCAGACTCGGCCGATAATGCTCGGTAGTCCAATACAGACTTCTTAATGAATGTCGTGCGTGCAGTCCTGTCTCTCGCAACCGTCTGCCAGTAGTTCGTGAAAAATGCAGGTGCTGTAAAGCTGACGATATACATCGTTGGATGGTCGATAATCACACTGTTGGAGCATATACAGCTTGTAACGCTATCAATCTATCCTTTCAGCCATTCGTCCTTTTGGTAACACGTCTGCTTTTAAAGGCCTTTTGTTGCCAAGACCTAATAACGGCCAGTGGCAATCGTGAGAGATAAAGACGAACCTGTCAATCAATCCAACCTGTTTCTATTGGGATCGAGATGCGACCTGCTTCAAAGTCAAGTTGATCATATATTTTACAGTAGTTATGAAATTTTACAGCATCACAAGTTTGTCCACAATCCGCAAGCCAAAACACAATGACAAGGGTTTTTGCATATCCCCCAAGAGTTTCAGCAGAGTTTTCAGAGGAAAACTTGTGCTTCAAAATTCCGTCTCTGTGAACAATAACATTCGGTTAAAAACGAAGACTGGCTATTATCCAAGCATTGCTAGAAGAACGGCCATCAGTTTAATTTTTCTGACGCCAAAATTAAATGGCCTGTTCATCTCAAGAATTTAATTTCTGGAAGCTTTCTGGATTCTGATTTAGAATGATAACTTTGGACGTTTTCCCAACTTTTCTTGTGCTTAGAAACCATTCTGTTATTAACAATCACCAGGAGATGGCGCACCTGCCAACGAAATTTATTCCGCTCTTCAGCACTTCACCCTAAAGTCTAAGATAATTCACTAAGGAAATGAATACTGTAGTCGTCATTTTGATAAAGATAGATCTAAGTTAATCCGCCGAAACCCAGTTGACATCTGGAAAATACACTGCTTACTTGTGCAAAAACGTTGTTAACAAACGCCATAAACCTGTATTTTGCGCAACGTGTTGCAAAATATCTAAGTATTATTGTGTTAAGGAGGTTGTGGGAATAAATGAGATTTTCGCGATTGTGGGAAGTTGTTGTCATGCTTAAACGTTTTATTAAATAAGCTTGAACTAACGTGGAAGACAATTCAGTCTAATATTTCAAGCATGCCGCGACCATGAAATGATATGCGATAAGTAATAGAACAGACGTCTTGTCCTAAGTAGTAACAAACACGGACATTACCATCCCGCCAATGCAACACTGCGAATAAGGGACGTATGGAAACCAAATATTGTTTATAAAACCTTATCTAAAAGAACGTTTGTACGATAGGCAATATATTCACAGCAATACAAAACCAGAATCTCTGTCTTACACTTTGGCTAATTACATTGGTTGTAAAGCGTAGGATCAAAGACTTTGGCATACATAATAAGTAAATCATAGGAAAAACTATAAAAAATAGGAACACAGAAAGTTTTAACCGATATCGATGCAATAATTACACAAAATTGTTTTGGCTTTGTTCACTCTCGTTTTTTTGCCCGCGCTCTATAAAAACACCCTAAGAAAACCGATACCAAACCCACACTAACAAAAGCCTAACCCAAGAGAATAATAATTATCTTAACCAAATTCGTCTCTCTCTAGAAAGAAACCAAAGGAAGTTAAGCAAAGCAATAATACGTGAAAATGACGTCAGTGGCTTAAAATGGCTTAAAATAAAGAGCTACAAAAATCACTCAGTAATAGAAAAGAAGTAAGAGGAAGAGGGTATAGTTTAAAATGTCTGTCTGAGACGCAAACTAAGCAAAGAAGAGGAACTTTTGTTTTGGAACATACCGCGCCTCCCTGATCGCGGAAATCAACGACAGATGGGAAGTTATCTGCCTGTCTGCAGCATAAGGATTACCAAAACTTAAATATAAATAATTTAAAGCTCTTATTTTAAAATAAAGATTCATTTAAACTACTAGTTGTTTCAAAATCCTGCAAATATTATGAAGTATTCTACTGGGTTGTTGCAAATCAAATGGCTGATTTTAAGAGAACGATTGAAAAAGAAAACAAAAAAGGAACAGAAATACATATTTCATCAAAGTAATCTCCAGAAGCATCAATGCATTGTTTCTAAAGTGTAGGCACAGGTCATTTACTATATCATGCTCTTTAAAAAATTAGTATCTCTGGAAGTTATATGAAGACCTCCTCTGCCCAATAAAATTATGCGTCGTTGGCAAAGTATTTGTTGGACAAAAATTGTTCAAGGGCTGGAAGAAGTAGAGATCTGTTGGTAAAGGCCCAGGAAAGTATGGGAGTTGAGGCACAGTTTTGTATTCCAAACTGTTGATTCGCTGTATTGTAGACATTGCCATATGTGGCCTGGCGTTATTCTGGTGCAACAGGACTTCATGTCTGTTCATAAGTACTGGTTGCTCAAGGCATAATTTATCATGCATTTGCCGCACAACTGCGCAATATCGATCTGCATTTACCGTTGCACCTCGTGGAAGGAATGAGTAGGGAGTAACATCAACAGAAGACCACCACCCAGTATACATCATCTTCCTTTGATGCGCAAGGTGGCTCTACAGTCCTTCTTGAAGCGTCTCGCACTCCGAACCGTTACGACGAACGTGTACAATTGTCATATAAGATCCACTTCTCATCTACAATAACAATTCGTTTGCAGGAAGTTTTATTTTTTGTTTCTTCTTAAGAGAGAAGTGCACAGTTCTAGAGGCCGTGCTTTGTTTTCATCCGTGAGTTCGTGGGACAACCACTTGTTTACATCCGTGAGTTCGTGGAGAAACCACTTGTTTACATCCGTGAGTTCGTGGGGAAACCACTTGTTTACATCCTCCGTGAGTTCGTGGGGAAACCACTTGTTTACACCCGTGAGTTCGTGGGGAAACCACTTGTTTACACCCGTGAGTTCGTGGGGAAACCACTTGTGTCGCCTAACAGTTTGTCATGTATCTGGTTAACTCCTTTAATTCATCCATATCAGTGGAGGTAGGACGATGGCTACGGGGTTCGTTTTGTAGGCTAAAATCTTCTGAGTGAAAGTTTGCAAAACAACTCCGAGTGAATGTCAGATTCGTTATTCTTTCACCGAATGCTTCATTGATGTTTTCTACTGTAACCGCTGCAGAATTTAACAGTATGAACTCGTAAAGCATAGCAACCTTCTTTGACTGGGTTCCATGATAGACTTCGTATAGGTCGTATTCAATGTTTAGTGGTAGTTTAACGAAACAAATGCTGCAAGTACATCACCCACCTGTGTCGTTACTACATGACATTAAAAATTTGCATAAGCCTCAGCACTCGCTTTATCCCGCAACCACTAGAAAGCTTTTTCCTTGGAAAGACCCAATAGTTACAAATATTACAATATTGACTTAAGATTTAGTTATCGATTTTGACTTTGAAATTTGACTGCGATTCAAGCTTGCTGTTAACGAAATCGGTTTTCGGTATATTTATGTCGTCCTTTGGTTAAATTGGTCGTCCTTTGCAAATGATGACTGGAGTGGGACCCTTGTCTTTTACGGCCCACGTCAATGTCGCATCTGAGCTCTGGCGTTTCAACTTTGCAGAAGAAGAATATGAGGTTCCCTTCACAACAATGCACACAGATCTTAGGATGCTTTTTCACCGTCGTCATAGCTCAGTGGTGGAGCACTCATTTCTGTATAAAGAGAGCCGAAGTTCGATTTCCAGTGTCGGGAAATAAACCTTTACAAGAGCTTTTGAACAGGAACCCTTGCCTCTGCAGTCCATTTTGAGGACAGACCTCTGTCCTGACCTCCCAACTTCGTGGGGAAGAAATATAAAATTTCCACCACAATACACATCGGTATTAAGAACTTTCGTTCACCTCCAGTGCTGCTTATCGGACGGAGCACTAACATATGGGGACAGGGGCCCAGAAGTTCGAATTCTACCACTGGTAAAGGGTCGACCTGTTGCATTGGCGCGAAGGACTGTCCAATATTTATAGATCAGGCCTGTGCCCTGACTTTTCAACATTGTGGCGAAAGTGTAATGTTCCCCCATAACACATATAGATATTCTGAGGCTTCGTATATCGCCAATGTAGCTTAACGGATAGTGTAAAGACAAGAGAGCGTAGGTTCAAATCCCACCACAGCCCGAAGGTTGATTTATTACATCCCCACTACAAAAGGCCGTCCAACAAGGAGAGCTTCTACTAGCAGCAGTGAGAAAATGTCTATCTCATTGAAAATGCAGAGACTACTTCCAACTGGTATTTAAAGTGAAATAGGTAAGTGCCGTCCAAAACAACTTCCGTAAGAATGTAAAAAAATAAAAATGCATTCATCTAGAAGTAACAAGCGCACCAAAACAAACGCTTGGAAACTTCTAGCGTTCCTGACAGACAAAGAAGTGGAAGACCTAACACATCTAAGGTTTACTATTTCACACGTCACAATGTAGTGATGTTTACAAAATCAATTTAATTACTACAACGATATATGTAAACTTTACTTTCTTACTACTTATAATTCCTATAATTTATTTATTAATTCCGTGAAGGAGTTTCTGCCCACGCTATGCATCAAAGTGTTAGGAGAAGAGATAATGTAATTTAATTTTAACTGCTATAACAAACTTTTCTTTTAAAAAAAGTCCTAACTGCTCCTTTGCAAATGTAGACGTACACAAGGCGGTGATCTCCTCAGTTTGAGGAACCACACATGTACTGCGAACCTTCCGTCGGCAGGAAACACGTGGCGAGTTCAGATGAAAATACAGTTGAATGCACGCTAAAGCACGTAGTCATATTTACACAAAAGTCTTAACTGCTCTTGTGCAGGTGTAGCATTATCAGACGTGGGACCGAGGAGGGCAGTTGTTCGTAGCTGCCGAAACTAGTCATCAAAAAAAATATCTACATTGTGAAATAAATAGTGACGAGAAGAAATTTTCATCTTTTTATCTACGAGCTTTTTATTGTTTTGTAGTTATTTTTCCTGCGTTTCCTTTGTACATACATTTTGGCAAACTGAATTGTATATGTTTTACTGAATTGAATGTGTTTTACTTTCAAGATAAACTGTTTCTAAGTTCCACTTCTGTGTTATTCTCAGCAAACATTTTGCACTTACTTTCGTGGAAAACTTCTTCCTGCGCAGCGGGTCTCTCGCCCTGGAATTCCTTCAGTCCATTTGGCTCAGGTCGCAAAATAATATTCTGTGGAAAAAATAAAGTATTTCTATAACTCTTACACACAAAAAGTGCAACGAAGGACTATTAAATAAACACAAATAAATTAATACAAATACAAAATAAAAGTCAGCTACAGACATGCGTGTAGCCTACTTGGCTTTTGCTAAGTTTTTGCCAAGTGGTCTTTTGCCTGTTATTGACTTTTATTTTGTATTTGTTGGAACGGATAAATTTGCCGGGCTAGCAATCTGAGCATGAGTATCCGTCACTGAATCGTCAAAAGTATCAGACTGACTCTTGTCAGCTTTAGCAAAAGAACGTCTTAAACTAGGCATTCTGCAAGACCTCTTGCTTGTCATAACTTAAAATTCAAATAATTTTAAACCAGGTATACACTGAGTTGCAAAGAAAATAATCGAACTTTTAAATTCTTAATTAAAATTTGCTACTCTGATTGTGAAGTCAATGAATACAAAGTTTTTAAGTAAAACAATTCTAAAATTTGTTTTGGTATAAAAAAGTTAAGGTGTCCACTAACTTGTCGGACTAAAAGTATGTAAAGTGCAAATTTGGCACAAAAATATAATCAAAATATAATTCTTCAAC
>JJRW01S0001613.1:75232-86340 GCA_001188405.1 Loxosceles reclusa
AACTTAAATTACTTATCTGAAAAATCCGTAATTATTACGACCGTAGAACCGGCTTTATACTGTAAGCATCAAACAGTTTGGCCTTCCTCGAAACACACAGGTACAAAAAATCGCAACTTTAATAAAGCATTAGTAGGTACGTAATACGCAAAATTAGTGCCGGCAATGAAAAACGCCCCCCACCATTAAGGAACCTCTACCAACTTGCACAGTACCATGATGACCAACTTCGATCAATGGCTTCGTGAAATCTGCGCTACTTCGGAAACTTATCATCATCTCGTACCAACTCGAACTGTGACTCATCTGACCAAGCAACGTTTTTCCAGTCATCTACCGTCCAACTGATATGTTTACGAGCCCAAGATATATGCAGCTGCCGATGGCGTGTTGTTAGTAAAGGCACTCGAGTCGGTCTTCTGTTGCCATATCGGATCAACACTAAATGTCTCTGCATTGACCTCATGGGCATATGCCTAGTACGTTACTCATTGATTGTTGCTGTTCTTTGACGCAGTGTCGCTTGTCTGTTAACACTGACTACTCTACTCACACAGAGACGTCGGTCGTCGCGGTCATCAAGTACAAGCCGTCGGCCACTGCATTGTCTGTGGTGGGATGTAATGCCTGCTTTTGGCACGCTCTTGACACTGTGAATCGAAGAACGTTCAATTCCCGAACAATGACAGGAACGGAATATCCCATGTGTCTAGCTCCAACTATCATTCCCCGTTCAAAGTCGGTCAGCTTTCGTCGTTTAGCCATAATCACGTCAGACAGCATTTCACAGGACTCACTACTGCACAACTGAAAGAACTGACAAGACAGCGCACTGCTCATTTATGAGCATGTTACGCAATGCTTCCTCCATCAGGTTATTTGCATATTACTATCCCATGACTTTTGGCCCTTCAGTGTATGTCATCACAGTAGAGGGATACAAAAACGTGTTGTGTTACACTGTTCACAGAGTTCTCATAAATATTGCCTAATATCCTAGGTCTTCTCTTAATTTAATGGTGTTTTTTAATGCATTAAGTGGAAATGTCAACTTCCAGATTGGGGAGCTGCAATCCCAAGTAGTGGCTGGCTTCACTAGCATTGGTTGGAGGGTATTCCTATTCATGAAGAGCCCAGTACACACCTTTTCTAAGTGACTTCTAGAAAACACTCATTATATCCATGCCTTAACGGGATTCGGACCCGAGCTTTTATGGTTTGTAGTCTCATAACAGAGCCACTATACCACATGAGCGAGACATTGGTGGTTGGTTCAAACTAGAACACGAGTACTTTCCCACTAGAGAGGTGTGTCATATTTGCTTTCTTTCATGTTAATAATCTTTGGAATTCTTTCTCTCAAAAACTGAGCAAAGAATATATATTCAAAAGATCAGTACATGAATCAGGTGTTAACCAAGATTGCAGAAATTTGTAAACTAAATGGATTCAAAGAAATTTTGGATCATAACTTATCGAAAAACACATACGAAAAAAGAAAATAAAAAAAAAACCAGATGAGTAACGGTTTTCATTATTATATATCAGTGATTCGTCTTATATATAAGAGGAATCACTGATAAAAATAAGTTGCTTATTGAATAGAATGAATGTCAAGGTGTCACTCTTATCAACAGTTGAAAATCTACTATTTAAGAAACCATTAGGGACCAGCTGAGCCGGCGTAGATGAGATCAAATGCCATTGTGGAAAAACCTGAATAGTGTAACTGAGTGAGATATAGAACCAAGGGTCAAGGGACACCAGGTGGCTACAAAATCAATAGATTTAACCAAGAGTGCTTTAGCAGAACCTGGTTAGAAAGAATATGATAAAGAAATTATGTTGAAAGATTGGAAAGAAACTTGCTCTTTTGACGAATCCGGGATTCGAACCTACGTAACTGTCATCTTCGGAGAGACCGCTTTTCTATTTAAGCTACGCCAACGGGTACTTGGACAGCTTATTTTCGAAGCCTTTTGTGGGGAGAACTTTACAGGAGGCAAAAATAATCGCCAGAGAAAGTTAAATGCTATGCTATAAACAAACAGACAGATTATCAAATATTAAATGCAATGTGGAAAGAATTTGTAGTGAAGAAACTGAGCAAGTGATGAGAAAATTGAGTATGTTAGCTACTACTCCAACTGTAGACTGCTAGCATAATTAATTGCACATCCTCATGATTAAGACATTCCTAACATGAACGAAATCCAGTACGACACGCCTCTCTAATGGGAAAGTACTCATCCTCTAGTTTGGACCAAACACCATTTAACGAAAAACAAAACAGACATTTAGACACTAATTCGTGGCAACACTGAGAACAGTGTAACAACCATGTGGTGTTCAATGGAAATTATTTTTCCAGATTCTGCTGCCGCGAGCACCTTGAAAATACTAAATAATTTCTGCCTCCACCTGTGGTTGTATTCCTCTACTATGATGATAAATATGCTTTTGTATAGATTTTGTGGTTGATGCAGTTAATAGATACTGAAATATATTCAACAATAAATAATTTGCTTTTGTTATGCGTAAGCTGAGTATGGTTTGAAGAACCTGAGTAATTTGAAAACCTTAAGTAGGACCTTAAGTGTTGTCTAAATGCCTGTGGCTAGAACAATTGTTAAGAAAGTAACAGTATAAGGAGGACAACACTCTACGATAATTTCTTTTAAAAAAAATGCGTATTTTTTCACGAAACTTCACAGAAGGTGAATTTCTTTAATAGCCATGGGACCAATAAAAGTCACGAGACAAAAGTGGGTGCAATTAGTACAAAGTAAGAAAAAAAAGGCAATGTCCAAACACACAATGAAGATCACGGTCTCCACTTCCGGGCGACCTTGACACGCCTGACAAACTGCGTAAGGAGTACACATTCTTCCAGTTACCTTCGAGTAAGACAAAGAAACGCAGTACTGTCACGTGACCTCAAAAGATTCGGCGAGGATATTTCAAAAGTCTTCATTTACCAAGAATAAAATGAAACTCTTCTATTGCCCAACAAATCGGATATACCATTCTTAAATTGAGCGGTGAAAAACGCCTCAGTGGTTCAAGTTTTCTTTTCTTTTTTTTTTTTTTTTTCGATTTTACAAAACCTTCTGTCATATGTGGAGCAGCGGGTTCCTCGTTCCTTCTGCTTCTACTTCACTTTTCCCTCTCAATGGCCTGAATGAGTAAAATATTGGCCTGATTCTTCCTGGGAAAACCCCGTGAAAGTGAAAACTTTGTCTTGCTCGGGGCATCAGCTGTCAGAAGGTCGTTTTTCGAGATCTGAACTATAAAGAAGTACTTTTGCTTGAAGTGCATACAATACCACAAAGAGAGCCAAGTCCTTTCCGCGTGTCACATCAATCACCTACCTGTCCAGGCATTTTTGATAATTAATTTTGCTTCATTAACTCTTAGTTAATTTTATCTTCGGAAATTGCTAATTGTTCCAACATCAATTAGTACAACACAGACAATTAGCTAACTATTTCGGAAGCAAACTACGGCAAAATTTGAACGTATTCCACGAAAAAAAAATTCAGGGCACACAAGAATAAAACGTAAGGTAATTCCGATAACAGCAAAATCAAATCGTAAATACTTAAAAATACCAATATCCAAATTATGCAGTGAAAATTGAGCGTGAAGCCGAATTTTACTAACTTAGTGTTCATAGCTGTAGGTTTAACTTGATTCAATGTATATTTAAATTGATAGTTGTACGCTTAACTTGGTTCATTGTATTTTTAAATTGATAGTTGTACGTTTAAGTTGAGATTCATTGTAAGTTTAACTTGATGAATTGCTTTTGAGCAAGGAATTTTACCAAAGGAGCAAGCGATAATTTTACCAAAAAGTTCTTATAAGAAATATTCTAAGATTTTTCGAAACTTCTAAAGTTTCTTCAAGAGAGTAAGCAACAATATTTTTTTTTATTTTGTAACTTTCGCTGATGATAAAAACGGAAGTAGTGATATTGATCTAAAAATAAATTGCATTAAACGAAGTCTTAGTTTTAACATTTACGTGCTTAAGTAGCCAAACTGAGAGTTTTGGGTTTTCTCAGAGCAGATTAGACCGCCCCAATGTAAAACAGGTTTACAACTGTTTTACATTGTTCTCCGTAGGAATTGCGAATTTGATATTTGACAACACAAAAATGTGTAAAAAAAGGGGGGAGATAAAAAATTGGAAAATACGAGCATAATTTGTGTTTCGTTTCTGATTTATTTACAAAAGTTCAAGTGTAGTTCCAACCTGCATGTATAAGCGCAGCTTATACATTTGGATGCATTTGGATGGAAAGTATGTAAGACATTTGTTGTTTTCGATAGTGAATCTTCTGGATGGAATTCTGGCTAGACCAAATATTTCACGCTGGGAGCTTACATATAGAGTATAAAGAAACACTTTTACTTTTCGTCGACGCCGGAAATCGAACCTGCAACGTTCAACTCCGGAAGAACCGCTTTAACCGATTAAACTACGCCGACGCTGTAATTCTATGCTTACTTTAAAATCTTTTGTGGGTAGACATTACATCCTCCTCCACTTGAAAGAGAGGTCAGGGTATCGACCTGACCTCGAGTGGTGGACCTAACGATTGGGTCCTTGGCCACTAATGTGAGTCGCTAAGTTCGGGCGCCATTTGTAAAGAAACATTTTGACTTTTTGTCGACGCCGGGAATCGAACTCGGAACGTTCAACTCCGGAGGAACCGCTTTAACCGATTAAGCTAAGCCGACGATGTAATTATGTGCTTACTTTGATGTCTTTTGTGGGTAGACATTACAAGAGCAAGCAGAAAATGTCTGTGGGAAGGAATGGGATGACTTCAAATGTGAAGGTTAGATGATTAATCCCAGTTTTAGGGCACAATGATCTGTAAAGACGAAACGCAAGGTAAATACAAAACGGTAGCTGGTTGCGAAAGGTAAGGAAAACTGCTTCCTCCTCGGCGATTCAATGCCTCGCGAGCTTGGAAAGAGTCTGGGCAGAATGGACAAGGGTTTTGTCCGAGACTGCCTAACGGGGGCTGAAGTCAATGATGTTGTGGATGTTGCGGATCGATCGGTCGCAGGTAAGGAGAAAGCAGTCATCTGGGTGGGGACAAACGATGTAGCTACAAAAAGATCAGAGGACTTCGTGGAATGTTACAGCAGGTTATTGGACAAGATGGCTAAGGACAGCAGGGATGTAGCTGTTCTGGGGATTCTATCCAGGTTACACCGCGGCATGATCAACCAGAGAGTAATGAGCATGAACTCCAGAATTGAAAGGATATGTCGTGAAAGAGCCATAGCTTTTATAGATTTATGGGGCAGGTTTCAGTCAAAATGGCTAAAACGCGACAGAGTTAAACTCAATAGATTGGGGGGTCAGGCAGGTTGTCAAGGAAATTAAGTTTTTCTGCTCTCAAAAACAATTGAGTAGGCATTTTGGGGAAGGAAGATATAATGAACAAGAGAACCGGCAGTCGGTAGTAGTTTCGAAAAAGGGCACTGAGTAAGGAGGTAGAGGAAATAGTGTTTCAAAGGCTTCTTCAAGTAACAACTACATCAAAGTAATTTACGGGAACGCCCGGAGTATAAATAATAAGATGGATTCAATCTCACGCTTGCTTGTGGATGTAATTTGCATAGCTGAAAGCTGAGCGACACCAGACGATGAGGAACTTTCGAAAACTGATCGGTACAAACAATTCAGGAAAGATAGAGGTGACAGAAGAGGTGGATGCATTATGGTTTATGTCAAACAGTGAATATCTTGTAAAGAACAAAACCAAAGTACTAACACTGATAGGCAGTGGAGAATGTCTGGATTGGAATTATGACTTATGACTTAAAGAGAGGTGGGCCAAAGCGCCCAAGCACTGCGACCATAGGTCTATTGTACTATCCACCTTACACCTAAAAAAGGCCAGTTGCTGAAGCAAAATTCAATAAGCTTCTGATAGGTAGTTCTTGTACTTCCCATGGTTTGATAAAATGACTTCCCAGGTGCTCAAACCTGTATGAAGAGAAAACTTCACATTCACATATGATATGTTCAGCAGTCTCTTCTGCATATTGACAGCCTCTACATAGAGGGTCTTTCATAATGCCCATGACATTCAGATGTCTCTTAAGAGAGCAGTGGCCAGTAAGTAATCCTACAGCCTTCCTAATATTGCTTTTACTAAGCTTTAAAAGTTCTTTTTGGCGTACATCAGGACAACCTTGGTTAAATAACTTAGCCTGTCTTTGTCCTTTACCAGTACGCCAATTCTGATACTGTCGTTTTCTAAATATAGAGAAAACAGTACCCCGTATTATATTGTTACAAATACCAAGAACTGGCTCTGGGCCTATAAATGGTGTACCAGAGCCCCTTCTAGCTAAATCATCATTACCATGAATGCCTGAGTGACCAGGCAAACAATACAGCGTGACCTTATTACCTATTGCCAGGGTGTTTAAAGAAATAAAGCACTCCCAAACAATATGTGAAGTAACAAAAGGCTTCCTCAAAACCAGTAAAGTGGCTTGACTATCTGAACAGATAAAAATATTCCTGTTCTTGATGCCTCTATCTATGCAAATCCTAGCACACATTAGGATAGCATATACGTCGGCCTGAAATATTGTAACAGTCTTCCCTAAAGGAAAGCTTAAATTGGTACCGTCACTAGGGCAAAAAACCCCAGCGCAAAATGTACCCTCATTCATTTTTCATCCATCAGTGCACCAAACATCGCAATGATTGAGTTGGTTCGGAATTCTTGACCAGTCTTCTCTTGTAGGAAGACAGATATTGAATAGCTTATCAAATGCATATTCAACAAGTCTTTCATCACTGGGCATGACGAAATATGGATGACCAATAACAGAGTTATCCAATTTACCCCAAGAGAGGTATTGAGAATTTTCTTTCCATAATATTTAACCGCATGTGTCTCTTCACACAGATTGATGCCTCAGCCTTAATACGCATGTTAAGTGGATATATTCCCAGAAGAAGCTCAAGAGCAGCAGTTGGAGTAGTCTTAATACATCCAGTGATGGCTGCGCAAACCATATGCTGTAGCTTGCTTAACTCAAGTTTAGCAATACTACCACTAGTCCTAGACCACCAGGCTTTAGAGCCATAGGTGATAATGGGACAAATTATCATGTTATAAATCCAGTAAACAATTTTTGGTTGTAAACCCCAATTGTTACCATTAGCATTTCTGCATGACCAAAAGGCTCTTTTTGCTTTATTTATGCAATAATCGAAATGCTTTTTCCAGTCAAGTTTAGAGTCCAAATAGACATTCAAAAACTTGACTTCTTTAGAATAAGAGAGAATTTGACCAAAGAATTTAATATCCTTCAGTATAAGATTTCTCTTTTTCGTAAATGCAACTAAAGTAGTCTTCAATGGCTTAACCGTAAGACTTCTTTTGTTGCACCATTTCTCAACCATTTTGAGAGTGTTTGACAACATACAGGAAACAGGGTCAATAAATTTCCCTTTTGCCAATATGACAACATCATCTGCATGCCCAATGCAGTTAAGTCCGTTTTGGGTAACAGTACCCAAAAGTGGCACAACAAGGCTCCACAATATGGGTGACAAAACACCTCTCTGTGGGCAGCCCGCCTTGGCTTGGACCTTAAGATTGTCTCCTAAGTGTGAGACACATATATGCCGGTTCGACTAAAGGTTATTAATCCAATTGATAACAGTATAGTGCACATTCCATTTCTTTAATGCATCAATAACTGTTTCAATAGGAACTTTATCAAAAGCTCCTTCAATGTCCGTTAAAACAGCCAAGGCTATTTCTTTGGCGTGTAGGCTTTTCTCAATCCAAAAAGTTAGGTTGTAGAGAACAGTATCAGTAGATCTTTCAGGCAGATAGGCATGTTGATAATCAGAGAGTGGAGTATCCCTCAGAATATCTCCTCTGATATACGTATCTACCAGTTTCTCCAAAGTTTTTAATAGAAAGGATGTGAGACTAATAGGTCTAAATGATTTAGCCTCATAGTAACTATCCTTCCCTATTTTAGGTATAAAAATAACCTTGGTATGTCTCCAGGCAGTGGGAACATGTCCGAGTGCTATGAAGGCTCTAAAAGTTTTAGAAAGAATCGGAGTAAGAATCTCCTTTCCCTCTTTAAGAAGGACAGGAATAACACCATCCATTCCCGGGGTTTTGTAAGGTTTAAATGAGTCTAAAGCCATAAAATCTTATTTTGAGAGAGTAACTATCTTTTTAGCAATCTCCCAATCATTCTTTCTGCAGGTACGCATTGGGAGATCACCCATAATAGTTCCATTGGTAACTACCATTGATCCAGGAAAGTGAACCCTTAGCAATTCAGCCAGGATTTCCTCTCCAGAAGTAGTAAATTTGTTATTTGAATTTTTAATAACATTTAATTCACAACTGTTGTCTTTTGACATTATTTTAAGCAGTCTCGCAGTTGAGGAGACATCTTCAATACCTTCACAAAAGCCCTCCATGACTTCCTCTTTGAGTCACGAATGGCTTTATTATATAAAGTGAGGGAATTCTTATAGGTCTGTCAATCACCAGACTTTTTAGCTCTGTTAAAGACGCTTCTGCATTTTTTACGCAATTTACTGAGCTCCTTCTTCCAGCATGGAACAAGCCTTGGTGTATCAGAGCTCGTTGTCTTACAATTACTGTTGAATGACAGGATGATGGCTTGTTGTAATTGTTCAACAGCCAATTCCAAGTCTACTACTGAGGACAACTTACTAGGTTGGCCGCGAACCATCACTTGAAGGTCCTCTTTGTAGGAACCCCAATTGGTTCTTCTGGGGTTCCTACCTTTTGTGAAGGACTTTACAGGTCCTGCAACAGAAAAAATGATTAGTTTGTGATCAGATAAAGTTATTTCATCTGATACCCTCCAATCCTGTACATAATTATAGCAATTACTGCTATTTATGGTAATGTCAATGACTTCACTTCTGTTACAAGTAACAAATGTAGGTTCATTGCCTTTATTTGGTATGTACAAGTTATATTGTAACAAGTACCCTAAAAGCGTGTTACCACGATTATTGCAACTCTTGCTCCCCCACAGCGTGTGATGAGCATTAGAGTCACAACCAATGATGACTTTCTTGCTTTTTACAGAACAAAATTTAACAAAAAGTTTAAAAGTGTCTGTAAAAGGATCTTCTTTCTCAAAGGGAAGATAGGCTGATATAAAAAGAAATTCATCTTCATGTCCTTTATTACTATAAGTAATTTTAATGGCCACAGTATCTTCAGTTAGATACTCGACCAGATTTTAGACATTGTACTTAGAACTAATGACTATGCAAGATCTAAGTCTAATGCTAGTAATGTCATAAAACACATTATAGCCTTTAATATTCAGTCCCATGATCTTTCCATTGCGAATCCATGGTTCCTGAATTAAAGCACAATCAAAGTCTCCTTTTGAGAGCATCATGCCAAGAACAGCCGAAGAAGCTCGAATGTGGTGCAGATTAATCTGCGCTATATTGATTTTTTCAGACATATTTAATCAAATAAAAATGTCTGCATCATTCTGTTTTTTTACACTTTGCAGTGCCTCTGACTCACTCTCAGAAAAAGGTGAGTAAGCTTGCAATGTGCCTTCGGAACTAGTTTCTATATTTAGTTGCTGTAGTTTTAGTAAGTCAGATTCACAGGTGCTTAATAAATCTTAATCACTTACCTGAGTGGAGGTTCCTTCGCCTGTGGAAACCTCCATCTCCATGACGGTCTTGGGCTCCTCCTCTTTGTCAGATGTTGCCCCCTCGCTAGTTGCCAGCTCTTAATCAGGCTCTGCCGTGGATGCCTCATCCTTAGCAGGCTCTTGTGCAGCCTTCTTGTTAGGATCGTGGATTATCTTGAAGACACCACGATCCAGTCCAGTGAAGGCCCCATACTCTGCCTTCTTGATTGCCTCAGCGGCCTCCACATCCACCTCAAATATCCATCTTGTGGAGGGGGTTATACAGAGTGTCCCGTCAACACCACTCTGCACAGATGGAAACATCGCTTGGAGTGCATTAAATAGTGTCCAAATAACCATACCTCTACGACCCGGAGTTTTCGAGAAAAATGTGAAAGTAAATGCACGATAGCACATCCGGTACATGGAAACATACGTTTATTGAAACGAGAAACGTCGGTACATAAAGTAAATAATAATTTTCACAGGAGAAGGTGCTCAAAAATTACCACTGCTTATATCGAGACACGTCAGTGCGTGCCGTGAAATCGCTGTTTAAACACGGTTCAGCAGCGTGTTGTCCTCGAAAGAGAACGCAGCATGGAAACTAACAACTAAGTCACTTTCTGTAGCAGTTGGGGCTGCAATATACATTTATAAAAATAAATCTAAGGGTGTCAAGTCTGGTGAGCATGGTGGCCACTCAACCGGTCATCACACATTTTCTTTCGAATTTTCCTCGAAAACTACGAGTTTGTAGAGTACGGCTCTGTAGACAGCTTTTTATGCGAACCGAGCCTGGCAAACAGCTGTGCAGCGTTTATGTGTCCTTCAGGAAACACCTTGCATTTAATAATATTATCCTTTGAATTTGCAATAGTTTTTTCGTGATTCTTCCACTAAGTACATTGTGTGCCCGTGTGCAACATTGCTCGCTCAATTCCTTTTTTTGTACAGTATCTGATACATTTATTCCCCATATGAGTTTTGTAACAAACGCCCTTTGCCAACGCCAGGACTCGAACCTGGATTGTTAAACTCCTGAGTAACCGTTTTCCCAATTAAGCTACGTCAACAATTATCTAAGCAGCTTATTATTTAAGTCGTTAGTGGGGGAACCTCACGTCCTTCTCCATGTTGGGAGAGAAAGAAGTTAGGGCACGGACCTGACCTCGACTGTCCACCCCAACGGCCAAGAATTCATGACCACGCACGTGGGTCCATGAGTTCGGGCGCCAATTTTAACAAACGCCCTTTGCCGACGCCAAGACTCAAACATGGGTCGTTCAGCTCCGAAGTGACCACTTTACCAACTAAGGTACACCGACGACTATTTGGGTAGCTTATTATCTGAATCTATTGTGGGAAGATTTCACAAATATTTTTTAAACATTCTTTTAA
>JJRW01S0001635.1:22325-36249 GCA_001188405.1 Loxosceles reclusa
ATATGGGCCTAATGTGAAAATTCTGGTAGGTAAAGGGACTAAATATATATATTTTGCACTATGCGCACTACATACAGTGTTCGTAAACTTCAACAAAATAAAAAAGGTGATAGTATACATCAAGACGAACAATATTTTGAATAGAACCTAGGGCCTATTCTAAATATTATCAGAGTATCAGAAAAGCGTAACTGCGAAACACGTCCAACAATCACAAGGTGTCACTGCTGACGTCATTTCGGTCCTGCCGGAGACGCAGCACGTGCGTAGAACATCGCCGTTAAGCATTTGCCGTATGCAAATGTCCAGTGAAACGAAGCAGCATCGTTCGACATTTGCAGCTGATTAGCTCATCAGGGTTCAATAGCAAGTCATCAGAAGCAAACGCTGTTCTTTAAATGCGTCGTATACTCAATGCTTCAGATTATTACCGTGATAACATCGTCCGAAACGACTTCTTAAGGCACCTGTTGACGGATCTCGCCGCGAGAATTGTTGTTGCGGTGGTGAGGGTACCAGGGTCCGCCGGTCTTTCATTCCCCGGTGTGAACTGTGCAACGGTAACCTTGGACGCCATTTTGAACATGTACTTTGATTCTTTCTGTGATCTGCATGGGATTGTGCGGCGTATGATTTCGTTCATTCTCTTGTTTTCAATGTTGAAATTTCAACGTGGACATTTCATTTTACGCTTTCCTGACATTTACAATGGAGCTCTAAGTTCCATTGTAAGTATTGTTCGTCTTGATAAGCACTATTCCCCTTATTATTTTGTTGAAACAGTTTACAAACACCCTGTATATACTGTGGAACCCGTTTATAATGAACCTCGAAGGGACCATAAAGTCAGATCTTTATAACCGTAAAATCAGAACTTCAAACCGAGGTTCGTTATATCTGGGTTAAGAAAATACTACATTTTTTTCGTTTAATATGTGATGCATACTGTGATTTACACCCATACACTTATGTGCGTAATAATATGTAGCACAATTAGGTCAAAATTGACAGCTCTTAGCATATTTATATATGCAATCGTAAAAAAAAAAATATTGTTTTCCACTTGATTTCTTTTTTAAAAAAGTACTGTACGTATTAGATACCAATGCACTAAATTAACGTAAGTAAAGAAGACTGCTTGAAAATCTGGGTTGTGTTTTACCCCTTTCTATTTCAGAAATTATTTGCTACATCAAAAAGAGGACGTAACTGAACGTACAAGAATAAAATTGCCGAGAAAACAAGAAGACGCACACGTACACAGAATAAAACTGAGTAAGAATGCAGACAGGTGGAATTGTGTTATGGATTGCTAACACACATGGCGTTTCCTTCGAAGAAAACCTGATTCCACAAAACTTCCATCTGGATGCAACACAAAGGCCTCCTGTACTCTACGGAGATTACTACTTCTAAATCACCAATCGTCAGTTTTGACTGACCAGTGTTCCTTACTATGGCATGTATTCCGTTCTCCCCACCTTTCAATGGGGCAACAACTTCGTATAAAACTAAACCCTTAATGTGAAGACAACAGGTTTTCAGAGTTCGTTATACCAGGTTGAAATAACATTTGTTTTATTAAGTTGGGCACATTCACGGCGTTTGTCATATACGAAAGTTCGTTATATCCGAGTTCGTTAGAAGCGGAGTAAATTATTATAGGAAGTATACGAGTCCAACCAAACTACTTGAAAGGATTCGTTATAACCGAGAGTTCGTTATAAGCGGACAGATTAATAAGTGTACGTGTGTAATCATTGGAGTTCTAATAGCGTGTGAAACGCCATGTATTTAGTAAAAAAGCATCTATTTAAAACATGTTTCAGGAGTACATTAAGGGATACGTACAATCGCAAATTAAAAAAGAACACACGGAAGGAATTCCCCACAGGATTCAAATCAGAAATATGCTAATATGGAAAGGGTAGCCGAAACTGTGATTAAGTCTCACGTGGTGAAGTGATGCGTCGGAATACCAGAGAACATGCTAATTAGTGTAGACCATGTTCAAGAAGAAGCGCGAACGAGATCAAATCGTTCCCTTCGTGTCAGACTGTTCCGAAAACTTGGAAATGGTTACAATACCTGGACGTCGAAAGCAGGCAAAATTTGTCTAGTGATCGTATTTTGAGTGGGATCATACAGCGGTACTCCGCATAGCCGGTTGGTGATATCGTCAAATTGCCAACTGCACTAGGCGTGAAGTGTCAGTGGTGGAACAATGATCGGTGATAGGATGAACTCTTCTACGCTCGACGACGTGAATTCGATCATCACGAAGCAACGGATAAGCGAGAAGATCGACGCATTAGGAGAACGTCTACGGCGGACGGGACAGCCACAGCGTCAGGCACGAATTCTAGCTGTTGTTGCACCCGGTGTGTATGTAAGAACTGAACACAGTTGTTTTGGGAAGCTCGAACGCCACTGGTACGTTTACCTCTGACCCCCTAGGCAACGTCAAGAGCTTCCACAGTGGTACCGACAGCATCTGCATTGGAGAAGTGAATGTCATTCCGTGGTCTTCGGTGACGAAAGCTGATTCTTTTGGGAGTATCAGATGGTCATTTACGCGTTAGTAGTTCACAAAATGAGCGAGACCTTCTGGCGTTTGTCCACCAACGACACATAGGGGTAACACCGGGTATCATGGTTTGGGGAGTGATAAACTATCACTCCCGCACACAACTGGAGTTGACACAAGGCGCATTGAAAGTGTACTTCGTCCATAAACAGCATGGTTCAGTCAGTCCTGCTGCCATTTTAAGCGCTATCCCAAATGGCGTATGTGAACCAAATAACCCATGTCCACACAAGAACCAGGCAACGTAGGATGCTCTACAACAGGGAGGGAGAAGTTTTCAGCAGCTTCCACCGTGGCCGCACGAGGCAGCTAGGAGATTAGTATATGGTCACGTTTGAATTTTAATTTCGATCCATCGGTACACCCAATGATATTTTTGCAGTATTTAACAATACTAGGTACATGTAATATTACAATAAGTACAATTAACAGTTAATGAGTGGGGGAGAGGGGATCTTCATCGGCCAGTACGGCCACCAGAGACATTTTCTTGAGAACTCCTGCTCTACAGGATGTGCAGCAAAGAACTGTGCCGTACTGGCGACGCCGGGATTTGAATCAACGGATCTGTAATTTTTAGAGTGACCACTTTACCGGTTAAGCTACGCCGACAGGTAACTGGGCAGCTTATAATCGAAGTCTTTTGTGGGGAGACCTTACAGTGCAACAACTTCTTTGGTCTGCACGTTCTCCAGCCTTCTGTCCAACTGAAAATGTCTAGGACTGAAATGGACGAAGACTTTTCCGTACACCGAGGTAAGCAACAACCATCTACGACTCTCGCTTCCAGGTCGTGGATACATAGTGAAATATAGTATACCGCAGCGCGATATTCAGTGTTTGCATGAAAAATTGCATGCACGATTGGAAGTCTGTGTCACTGTTCATGTGGGCTACACCCCATATTAAAAATATGAGTATGTAAATTTCACTGTTCTGTCATAAGTCAAATAAACATTGTTTTGGTTGAAGCCCTTGATCACTGCATCGTCTTTATCGCGTGTTTATGCTGTATACGTTTCACTTGTGGTGCTCTTTTTTCCAATTTCCGGTGGTGTACACATTCTCAAAAATGGCTGGTGCGAAAGGAGATCGTAAATTCAAAACGTTGAGAATCCTGCATTGTTAAGCTGCGGGGAGAAGCGCGTGGTGCATGATGTTATCAGGCGAATGCTATTTAGCCGGTCACGACCAGGGGCGCAAACAGAATTTGCTCCTGGGAGAGGTTCAATCTGGAATCCCTGTCAGAGTGAAGCGTCATCTGTTGGTGATATTTTGAACTGTTTTCAGCATTCCTCTTTCATATAAAGTGTGTTTTGCGTGATGCCTACAATCGTTATTGCATTTTTTCCTCAAGTTACTTATTCCTCTCACTGGGAATATTTCATTTAAGTAAAAGAAAATTATTTAGCAATATTTAAGAAGGAAAATACTTAAAATTTCATTTATGTAATACGCATTTTCTTAATCTTTCGTACTGAAGAATTATATACTCCCAAGCTTCTCCTTAATATATTTTAATATTGTAGATTTCAAGAAAACGTTTTATAGGACGAGTCCATGTTTTATAGAATGAGAATCCGAGCAGAGATAACAGCCAATTTTCGAATTTTAAATAACTCTTAAGATTTCAGATTGCAGAATCTGCTTCCCAAAGCACAAGCAATCTTTTTTTTAATCAGTTGCGCGTAAGGCTGATGGGTGAGGTTAGAATCCTATAGGTCATCTTTGCATTTACGCATTACATTCGCAATCCAGTAGATGGCACAAGTTTTTCAATGTTTCTGCAATTTAAATCTTTAGCAATTTCATTACTGATTACGCCGTGGAATTTTACCCAAAACCGAAGGGAAAACTTCTTTTGCTGATGGAATTAAAGCATCTTGGGGAGGGGGGGGGTCCAGAACCCCGGGCCATCCCCGTGTGCGCGCCACTGGTCACGACTTGAAGTAAATTGAAGCTTAAACGAGTGGAATCGAAGTCTATGGAAAGTAATAGGTCGAGGATATGCACGGTCTCTCAAAACTCCACGCACAAATTTTGTGAGGGGAGATAGAGAACATCTGTATGAACCATATGAACATGGGATAGCATGATCTGAAACGAATAGGTGGCGCTGTATGTCAGCGCTCCAGGTAGGCACTTGGGGCTTCCTCATTCAAACTTGCGAAGTCTTACGGAGAACATGTACTGTTTTACGAACGCTGAGTCGGCGGACATGCACTTCGTGTATGGGTTAGCTGACGGTAATGGGCGTGCCGCTGTATGAATGTATCACGGGATGCACCCAAATAGACGTGTACCTCATCACCCTGTTTAACGTGTGACTATGGCATCTCGATTCCTAGGTAATGGTCGGGACTTTGAACACTTTGTAAAACCGTATTCTGTGTGTACCATTTGTAGTATTTGATTTATTATACGATTAGTCTGCCGTGGTGGGTGTTTGCCTGTTGTCGAATTTAAATTTTGTATTTGTATTTGTATTTTTATTAATATCATTGCACTGTGTGGAATAAAAGTTATTGGATCTCTCAGCACAGGTGAAATAGTGTGCTGCTGCAGCAGAGACGCGTTGGTGAAGGTATTGAACGGGTATAGGAGCATTGATCAGATCATTTGCTAAGAATCCACACAGCAGACTTCGTCCTCAGGAAATTCTCAAAGTCCTGAAATGCTCATAGGATTTTAGGATGAAAACAGGACTTCCTGAAGATAAGTGAAATACATGTCCCGAGGAAGTCTTAGCTTAGCCTGTAAGTCCAGGATATGCTAACTATGATTATTTTTAATATTCACAGGAGAAACGACAGATATATCTTCCAGAAAATCTTGTTCTGTACATCATAAATATACCGAAACAAAAATAAGAATACTGAAAACGTGAAATAATTATGCAGTCTGAATATAGTGTCTTTCATTATTCGTCTTCCGGTTTCCAGATTTTTATTTTTTTTATGTCCGCGAGTGTGTATATGTTTAGGGGAGAGAGTTGTGGTATTTGAAACCATGGCACTAAGCGTAGCAAGGCGAAACATGAAACAGAAAGAATCCCTTGTAGACGACTCCGCATTGTACCGTGTCGCTCCAGAGTTGATTTAGCTTGTTAGCTGAAAGAGAGAGAGAGAGAGAGAGAGAGAGAGAGGACACACACAGACAAAGGGCTAAAAGCCTCCATATTTCCCGATAAGACAAGAAAGCCATTACACGCAAGACGGAAAAGGGTGGGTCAGATACGTTGCGATGGCTTCGTCTCCATTGCGTTTCAAAACTACGTCGAATGTGCTCTTCAACGAAAAGGAACTTTGAAAGCAAGAAAGAAGAAGAAGAAAAAAAAGCCTCGAAAGAGTCACAGAGAGGAAAGGATCTCTGTAACAAAGCAAATATAGCCCACTTTTAAAGGTATTAACCCAATGCACAGCTTGTCAGCAGAATTCTTAACGGTTTGAAGTTGTCGTGGGGAAAAAGCAAAAGATAAAATTTTTAAAGCAACCTACGATGGATATTTTTTTAGCGAATTGTGCAGAGGGCGCTTAAAAAATGTCGTTGAGAATTTCGTGGTCTATAATTTTGATAGCAGAAGCTACGAAATGAAATTGCTTATGGAATATGAAAGTTTGTAACTCAAAAGTTTTCGACGTGGTCATTGGGCTGGGTTGGCCTTCGGGTCTGCACCGCGACATTGGTTATTCGAGCATTTGCGCAGTTAAGCAGGATCGTTTGGGTCGTTAGGCAGGGACCTCAAGATCCCCGTCTTAGGGACTCGGGCGCGACACTGGGATAAGTCGTCTGCCGGGGTGTACCCTCTTTATGCCCGTCCGCCTACTATTATTTTTGAGCAGCTCATTTCGTAGCTTAGCCGAGAGCTTAGTACCTCGCTGAGTTGGAACAGTCAGGACAACACCATTCTATTCCTTGATGTTTTTATTTCTTGCCAAGCGTTCAGAAGTTGCCTACAAATTTTGTGCATAACACCCCCTGAATTGAGAGAGAGTCTCCTAACCCTGCATTAAGCGTTTGCTCCTCATAGTTTGCCAGTACGTAATTCAATTCAAATGTACAGTTGTAATAAGAAGAATTAAATGTCCAACTTAACCAACTTGCAGTTAGTTAATCAAGGAAACAAAATTAAAATTCAAATCAATTATTTATTTGCTGACTAAAGAAATACAAGTGAATAATATCGAAACTGTATTCGTTTCGATTGCTCTACTTGGCACATAAATCAATAAACGATTTAAAATAAAACTTCAAAATTTCAGCCCACATTTAAATACGTCAGTACTTTTGTACTGTAAACTTCATTCTTTAATTATTTAACCTAAAGTTTCAAATGAGAACTTTTGAATTAAACTCTTTGTCTAATTAAGGGCCTTTATTGACTTAGTAATTTAGCCTCTGCTTATCTGCTTCATAGAAAAGAAGAACAAGAGAGTTTTGATCTAGGCTTAAAAAATTTTTGCATCGCTTTGACAATATGGCGTAAAGGAACTGCACTTTTGTCGACGCCGGGATTCACACCTACGGATATGTTATCCCGGAGAGACCACTTTTCCATTTAAGCTACGCCGACAGGTATCTCTGCAGCTCAATTTCGAAGTCTTTCGAGGAGAGAACCTTACATCCTCCCCCACACTGAGAGAGAGCTCAAGGTATCTCCTGACCTCGAGTGGTGGACCTAACGGTTGTGTCCTTGGCCACTAGTGCGAATCCATAAATTCAAGCGCCATTAAAAAAAGAAAAAACCTCCATTTTGTCGACGCCGGAGTTCGAACCTACGGATCTGTCATCTCGGGAGAGAGCGATTTCCCTTTTAAGCTACGCTGACAGGTATCTCGGCATCTTATTACCAGGTTAGACAACTTATTATCGAAGTATTTTGTGAGGAAAACCTTACAATGGATGAGAGATTCTTTGAGAGAAGTGTGTGTGTGTATGTGTGTGATTATATACTATGGGTCACGCAATGATACTAAAAAGTGAAAAAAAGGATACTGCCACTGCGAGGAATCAATTTTCCTAAATAAAGTGGTAAATAAATGGAATAGCCTCTCGGAATTTGTCATGCGAGCTAAGTTGGTAGAGATTTGTCAAAGACTGCTAGACAGAGAACTGGTTGGTTATAGAATCTAGCTATGGGGATTTACCTCCACGAAGATTTTTTTTTATTACTTTTTTGTTTATGTTTTGCTTGCATTTGATGTATTGGTTATCATGCGAAATAGAATGTTTTCTGGAATGTAATAGTGTACTCATGTAAATCCAATATATTTTTTTTCAGAGTGTATCTTGATAATAGCGAATAAGTAAGATCACTCACTACTCGCATACCTTGATTTTCTCTAGCATTGATTCTCGTTCTTTTCCGGTATAAATTTGTGTTTTCAGTACATACGAAATTTTACTGTCACAAAAAGTCCATATTTTTATCCCATACTTAGATGGTTTACTTGGTATATGCTGTTTGAAAGGACATCGGCCACGAAACACTACTAATCGTTCATCTACAGTAGCATTTTTATTCGGATAATACAATTTTGGTAGACTTTCTACTGACTTTTCCCAGTTATTTCGTACAGTAGCTATTTATCCACATACCTTCTTTCTTGACGAGTCCATTTGTTATCAAAACGAATAACTCTCGATAATGGTGCAAAAGGTTTCGAGGGACATTTTCGTACGAAATATGTTTTTGCCAGTTTCTTTATCCCACAAGCTTTTTGTCGATTCTCCATATGATTTGTAAACACTAGCTAATAATAATAATCCAATATATGCTTGAGAAGTTTCACTTTCGATTTTTTCCACTCTTTTCCCATACACTTTTCCCCCTTTCAGTATTTATCATTTTTTGTGATTTCGTTTTCAATTGTAAAATTGAATGCTGTCTCAGACGCACTTTTTACGTCTGTTACCGTTGCCGTTGCATATCTTGTGACACCTGGAGTAATTTTTACAATATTAGCTGATGTTAATCGACCAGAATCTGGAAGCGGATCCAATTTCCACCTTATTTCACAATTCTTGGACTGAATAATCTGATTGTGCAATTGTTGAATATCAATGTCAAAATCAGTCAGAACTTTCACTTTCGATTCCATCACTTGTATGATTTTCATACTCAGATACATCTTTCTCTTCGCTGTCATAGATTTCTATTAGCTTAGCTATATCAGCGGCACTCAAATTTCGACGATTCACCATTTTTACACTCACACTAACAGGCACAACTGCTTTGCAGAATGTTAGAAACTGAAACGTCGCAACAGGTGCGAATACGTACTTTGGCCCCGCGCCAAATGTATCAACCTTTTGATCTTGCACGCGCTCTCTTGTCACGTGACCAAGTACACATGTTAAAAAACAAGTTTCCAAAAGGGATAAATTAGAGCAGTTATTGTTATTATTTTCTGTTGAATTATTCCAAAGTGTACAAGTAAAAGTAAATACTTTTTGAATTGGGTCATTTTGACTCGAACAATTCATTAGGAATAAAATGAAAAGTATTCCTTGGAAATACAAATAAACGTATAAATCCTTCTAGGAGCACATATTTATATTATTTACCAACAAAGTCATGAAAATATATCCGTGTGCTATACATTTTTTTTATGAACGAATAAAAATTTTTTGGGGTCAAATAGACCCGAACAGTACAACAGGGTTAAAAGAACACGAGAGAGCAAATAAGCATTTTTTTTACATCTAACGACAATTTGGGTTTCCCCCTTATTGCTGTGGTTGGCTATTAATTTAAGTCTTCATTAGTTGAGAATTACCTTTGTGCTGTTGTGTAAATGGTTATGGGAGTTTTGTTCATAAAAGATCGTTTGATAGTTTTTTTTCTTCTCCCAATCCTAATATTTCTGTTTCTTTGTACGTTTTTAGCAGCATCTTTTGACGACGGAACTCTGTTCCGTAATTACAATCTGTGAGTGTTAACTTAATTGTGTGTATTCCCTTATGTGCTTAAATGTTATAATTTTAGTGTTTCTCTTATCATCGTGCTTAATAATAGATAGATGACAATGGAACTCTGTTCCGTAATTAAGGCAATACTAACTTTCTTTTTTTTTTATGGCGAGGGCAAACATGTTTGACTCCTGTAGAACGGTTAATTGTTCAGCAGCTATGGTAGTTACGATAATGGGTTTTCCCTTATGTCTATTAATATTCCATACGTTGTCGACGAAAATGGTTTCCGCAATTTTATGGATTTTCGAAGCGTGGTTTGCCATGGTCGGCAATTAGCCTGTATCGGACATTTTTTTGTGTGTGTGTTTGTATTAAAATTAATATTGGAGGGCATGAAAAGTATCTGGTTTGCAGCATTTCAAAATTAATTTCCTTTCTCCTTTGGATATCTCTATTATTATCCTTTAACTGAAATGCCATTTAATGGAATTTGTGGTGGTCGGTGGAAGTATTTGTGCGGTGGGTACGTCAGCACTTCCTGGTTATATCCAGTTCAGACTGTTTTATTCTTAATCTTACTGGTTTTTACATTTTCATTTATATCTTTTTATTAGCCGTACTCGTGACGTAATTTAGAAATTTTACACTTCTTGTTTTTTAAGCAAGAGTGCTTAACGTTACACAAGCAGTTCCCTAAGAACCGCTATTTTTGTGGAAAAGATGGATGAGGGCTGAAATTCGTAAAAATTGCCGATTTTACTGGTTTTTGTATCGCTTTTATTTTTCACTCGTAAATGCTGTCTGGGGCACATCGGAATTTCTAGAAAAAGATTGCAGAATAGGCGAGGTGGAGCAATCATTTCCTACCGGCCGTCTGCCGAATGCTCCGTTCATCGGCTTTACATCTTGCGATTCGCTCTGTCGTTTTTTGTAGAAGTTGCGGCCGGTGTCTTTGAGAGAGGAAGTTGCTTCACATATCCGGCTGTTGTGAAGCCTGGTTTTGTGAAGTGGCCGTTTTTTTCAGGATATTCATTCTGAGAAGAAACGTTGTTCATTCGCGCTTGCAAATCTCTCATTGTGAAATACTTACTCATTGCTCGCATGTGCTTGTTGCAAAACATATTATATTTCTTTTTTTTAAATACTAGTTATCTGTCAGAGCGTACTTAGAGGAAGGGCCCTGGCCCTCCCGATATTTTGAAAGTGCGTATGCACGGGGGTTGGAAAAAAAAGAGTAGGAACGCGTTTGCTAATTTGCATACGAACGCATGAGTGCGGGCTATAACTTGTGACACGCGTAGATGAACGCTCGTATAGTGTGTGGAGACAGTGGGTAAAGTTGGCTCCAAATGGCTCCCAGTGGGTAAAGTTGGCCGAAGGCTCCAGACGTTTGCTGTACCCGTCCGCTTAGGACTTTTGACAGCGTCTCCCTTGGGGAGTCCAGTCGTGGCCGCTTTGCGATCTCTTGCCAGTCGGCAACCTACCCGGATCAACGAGATTCAAACTCAACAGAACCAGCGAGAAGCCAAGAGCCCCGCTGCATGGTATGCGTGCTCCCAACTCTAGCCTATACAATCTGTTCCTGAATATCACCAAGATCAACTCCAGTTCTCGTGCCCGTCTGGGCCATGTTTCTTTCCAGTCAAGTCAGTTCCGCTCTTCACCAGTGCTAGGCAGTCGAGGAGTAACTCCCAACTAGCCTACCACGACGAGCCTCGAGTGGTGAGTTCGGGCCCGTCTCAGTTCCTGTCAACTCCAGACAAGCCTAGCCTGGCCAAACGTGCCACCCACCGCCCTGAGGGGAAGAGCGATAAATGACCCACAGGCCGCAGCGCGTTCGAAAACCTGCCTGCATCCTCCTCAGTGGAAGGGAAAAGGCTGGCAAGATATTTTCAGATCAGGGGGGCGAGATTAGGAAACGTGTCTCAGCCCCTCTTATCGTGGAACTTCTTTCCCCATTGTCCACTTAAAACTGGTCGGCTCTTCCGCCTCTATCTATGCCAGTAACAAACTTTCCTTCCCAAGCCTGGGTCTCCATCCACGTCTGAGTCAAGTGTGTGAAGACAGTCGAATACGAAGCTCTTATGCAGAAGTAACAAAATGGACCGTTCTGAAGGATGTTTTCATAGTGGTAACAAAGTTCTTGGGTTAAAATTGATAAAACTGAAGAGGCGCATGGCAGGAATGCCGTGCCGGTCTACGTGAAACATGTGGACGTTACGTTTTGCCATATTGAGCGGTGTCCCGTTGAGTTCTTGCATTCCTTCATGGTCGTGATATCGTGGATAATGCGTCTAGTGCAGGTCGTCCTGGCATTAGCGCACTTTCTGTCGACTCTATTCACGATGGGGAGTTCTAGAGCAACATCCCTCTACTCACCTGATTTGTTCCTCAAACTAAAAAGGGAACCATTGAGGGCGGGGGGGGGGCGTCTTCATACAAAACATGCCATCCTACGAGCAGAATAGAGCGCTCGTTCTCGGGCATGAGGTTGGTTGGTTATTTGAAGTTTAATGGCACAAGGACCTGTAAAGACCATGCTCTGCCAAACACAAGGTGTTCACGCAACACTATATGGATGAGGCACCTCGGGGACGCCAAGTCACTTCCCGTACTCACCAAATGGTGAGTCCTGAGGGTCTCGGGCATGAGGAGAAACGGCTTTGCTATTGGCGTCCAACGCTTGCCAGACGTTTGGCAGGTGGCTATACATATGGCGGAGTATTATATTGAAAGCATGTATAAATGTTTCCTTAGATGATTCCTTAGCTCCGGGAAAATCCATTTAATTTTCTAAATGGTTAATTTATCTACTTTGCCATTTTGAAGTTAGTTCTATGTACCGCGCGAATTCCCTTAAATCTATCTGTAAAGAGCGTGTAGCTAGTGCCTATGATATTTTGTTGTATTTATTGTAGCATATGGCAGCGGTCCCAACCGGTGGTAAGCGTACCCCAAGGGATATGAATCAGTATATTTAGCACACGAAAAAAAAAAGTTAGTAAAAGCGGAAAAAAAGGTGCATAAAGCAACTGTATTTGACGTGACATAAATCGAAATTGCGAAGTTAATTGCGCATTACGGACAGTGGCGTAGAGATGTTTCCTTTCTTATTTAATCCTGGATATATAAGCCCCTTTCTCTCTCTTTATTATTTGGCTAATGGTAGAGAGTTCCACTCTAAACAGTATTGTGTGATCACACCTTGTCTTCTATGCTGTGTTGTCGACTACTTTCTTGGTTTGTCCAAGAATTTCTTGTAGCTGTTTCCTTTCGAACTGCATAATCTGGCGAGGTGCAGTCCCCACATGGCTCTGTTCTGTGCTTTGGCTATTGGAGCAGTTGGGGGTTCTGTCCACTTCTCTCGCTTTGACGAGAGCGTTATCACGGTTTGGTAGCCACCGTGGTATCTTTTCCCGAGAAGAGTCCTTCGAAGGAGCTCGTGACAAATCTCGGTATTAACCCTGTCTGCGGCTCTGCTCCGGCGTTCCGTTGTCTTTGGGTAAGCCTGATCCGAGCACAAATGTGATCTCTCATATGCACTGTCGTAGGTGTAATTAAACCCACACTTTCTCTCCAGGTTGTCCTCTTACTGAAGGATGGGATTTTTCTTGGTTAGAATTTAATGGCACAAGAACCTGTAAAGGCCATGCTATGCCAAACACAACGTAATACGAAACACTAAACGGCTCAGGGACTATACGTCACTCACCGTGCTCAGTAAAAAGGTGAGCTCCTGAAGGGTCAGGAAAGGGAGGATATCTTTGGGCTATGGGTCGGTAAGGAGTCTAAACAAGGTCGTGAGTAAATTGCCCATATCTTCCACTGTGAATTCCGTTGCTCTATTCGAATCCCTTAGTGTTACAATTCACCAGAAGCAAAATTGTTCGAAAGGGTTCCAATTGGAGATTTCTGTGCATTTTTGCGCCATAAAAGGAATTTTTTTTCAGAATCTCTCTGTAATAGCTTCCAGTAACTTTTATAGAGAAGATTGCGCGCTACCCGCTGATCTACGCATGCCTAATCATTTTTTCCCCTTCTCTTACGACAAATTTCTTGCTAGTGCAGTATTTATGACATCAAGAATTCCGCCACACTAGGTGTGGTCAAATATCAATAAATCACATTAAGTTTTGGGTTTACCATTCACGCCTGCAACCTATTAACATAAAAGAACATAATCATAACATAATCCTTTATTCCGCTTTGGAGGAATTTCAGTAGCGTTTTGATTTACAGCAGCAGTAAGTTTGAAAGTCACAGTTCCGTTGGTTGAATGCAAATTTCGATGAGGTGTTTGTTTGTGTGAGAAGGTAGCTAAAGCGCGAGCAATACAAAGCGTAGAATAGGGAGTGGGTAAGCGGAAAAGGTAGAGATCAGTAGCCGGAGCTAGTTCGAGGCTCTATACCCGGACTGACTTAA
>JJRW01S0001642.1:2471-13572 GCA_001188405.1 Loxosceles reclusa
CTTTGTAACTTTGTATCGTTATTCCCTTTAAATAGTGTGTTCATGTAACCCATCATATGCATCCAATTCTTAATGACGATCTTTTGGAATAGTTCTCCTGTTATCTGTATGGAATGTGAAGGCGCCCGGGTTCGAATCCCTTTGGAACATAGAAGTTTCGTTCTTCTTGAAATTACGTACAGAGAGTATGTTGCGCACTCGATGACTACCGTTATTCTCCTTCATATTAACAACGTCCCCAGGGAGGTTGTACGTGGCACATCAGCTCACCATATGTACAGCCGGAATTCCCGCGTTTCTATGGAAAAACGTTGTAATGAAAAACTCTACTTATGTCGACGCGGGGATTCGAACTAACGGATGTGCCATCTCTAGAGTGACCGCTCTAACGGTTTGTGGGTGGACATTACATGCTTCTCCACATGAGGGAGAGGTCAGGGTAACGACATGATCTCAAGTTGTGGGCCTAACAGTTGGGTCCTTAGCCAGTAGTGCGAGTCGTTAATTTCAGGCGCCACTTGTAGCGAAAAACTTTACTTATGTCGACTCTGGAATTCGAAGCAATGGATCGGTCATCTCAAGCGTAACAGATTTACCGGTTCAGCTACGCCGACAGGTAACTGAGTAGCTTATTTTAAAGTCAATTTTGGGTAGGCATTACTACGTTCACCTCCATCATGTTTTTAACTTACTAATTAATGAAGCGCAACTTTCGATTAATCAAAATAATTAAATTTAATTGAATTTTATTGAACTGTCAGATATGTACACGACGCTACTGAGGTGTTCATACACATTTGCGTTGTCAATACAAACTCACTCACTCCTTTGTCTAGACGTTTACACAATAATTAAAAATTCGCTGGCACTTTTATGTGGCAATAAATTGCAATTTTTATGTAACTTTTACATGTCATTGAGTAACGCAATTTACATGGCATTAGGTAGGAATTGAATACATGCGAATATATGTGCAAAACATGCCCTCTTTCGTCTTTTCCACATTTTAGTTGAAACTGCCTTTTATTTACATATTTTAGTCATTACCATTATCTATTTAATTTGACATAGTGTACAAGAAAACTTTTCATGATACAACTTCTATTCGTAAATGGTTGGCTCGGGTATGTCGGATCTCAAACTGATCTATCCTCGGCTTCCCCAGGACAAGATAATAAATGAAATAGTAACAATTCATAGTAACACAAGTTATAGTGATGCAATGTACATTGTTACTGCATTAAGGAAATGATTTTAAAGTGAAGGGAACTGGATAAAATATATTTTGCTGATATGATGTAAGCCAGAAAAATGAATTCTTCTTCTTATTATTATTAAATACTCCACACACACACACACACAAATTAACCTTATGCAATTTCGATGGTTGTTCCCAATTTAATTAACCTTCAATTGCCTCCTTCATTGTAAAACGAGCGATTAGAAAATTTTTTTACAATACCCATTCTGAAATGTAAACTGAGTTGGAATGCTGTATGTACCGCCCAAATACTCTCAAGAAAGACAACCATGAAGGCAAGGTAATATGATTGTTCAAAGAAGACTCCAGCACATATAGTCACTAAAAGACATTACGCAGCCTAACGTGCTGTGCCTTGTGCATATGCAAACATTCCAAGCAATAAGTAGGACGAGAATTAAAACCCAGAATGGAACAGTGTCCATTATATAAACAGGTATTATACACAGAAGTGGCAAAAGTTATTGGTTACCCCCTAAGATCGTGCCGGACCGCCTTTAGATAGGCGACGTGCAGCAGCAACTCGACGTGGCATTCCGTCTCGGTACGAAATATTCAGTCATACTGTCTCTATAATCGTCCATAATTGCGGAAGTGTTGGAAGTGTAGTATGTTTTGCATGAACAGACCTTTCAATCAGATCCCGAATATATTCGCTGGGTTTAATGTATGGCGATTCAGGTGGCCACATGATTCTCTGGAACTATCCAATATGTTCATGAAACCAATATCGAACGGATTTGGCTCTGTGACATGGTGCATTGTTATCTTAGAAAACTTCAACGCTGTTTGGATCCATGAAATCCATGAAATTTGCAAATGGCCTCCAAGCAGATAAACATAACGATTTACAGACAGTGTGTGGTTCAGTTTAACCAGAGGACCCAGTCCATGCCACCAAAAAATACCGCACACCATAACGGATCCTCTACCAACTTCCACAATACCTTATTGGCAATTTGGGTCCAAATCTCGTGAGGTCTGCGCCAAACCCGAACCCCTACATCAGCTCGTACCAACTTCAACTATAACTCATCTGACCAAGAAACGTTTTCCAGTCATCTGCCGTTCAACTGGTATGTTTACGAAACAACGATAGGCGCAACTGCTGATAGGGTTCTTCTTAAAGGCACTTGAGTCGGTCTTCTGCAGATATATCCATTCAATACCAAATGTCGCTGGACTGACCTCATGGTCACGTGCCTAGTAGCCTAGTACGTGATTTATTAATTGTTGCTGTTATCTGACGCAGTGTCGCTTGTCTGTTAGCACGGACTACTCTACTTACACATACGTCGCTGGTTGCGGTCGGCCACTGCGAAGTATATGGTGGGAGGTAGTGCCGGAAATCAGGTATTATCTGCCCATTTTAGATACTGTGCCACAATGCCAGAAACGGAATGCCTCATGCGTTTAGCTCCAACTAACACTGAGCGTTAAAAGTCGGTCAATTCTAGTCGTGTAGCCACAAATACGTCTGCCAACGTTTCGAAAGGTCTCACTACCGTAAAGAACTGAAAATACACTGCGTATTCTTGGGTGTCTTACGCGATGCTACCTCCACCTGGATATTTTCTTAATACTATCCCATGACATTTAGAACTTTGGTGCATATAGACAGGTTGTAGAAACATGTGCTTCAAAAGTGTAAATGAAAAGTGTGGCGAGATTTTAAAGCTTAAGCGCACTTTCATAATGTCCAAAAATGTTCCTAATGTCCCTAAATGAGTGTATACAAAATTAGGGGTCGATCCATCAAATGGCATAGCTGTCATAAGGGAGACAGAGAGACTTCGTGTTACATATAAACTAGAAGCTTGACCAAACGTTGCTCGGGTCTTGAAATAGTACCCTCATGAAATCTATCATAAAACAAAAAGAACTCACATCTTATAAATCTCCCTTTTTTCGATGACAGTCTTGTGGGATAGTGGTACTGTTATCTCCCTGCAATGTGCAAGAGTTCCTATTTGAACCTCGTAGGAGTGTAGACATTTAGTTAATCTTGATACTAGGTATAAATAGTATTTTGCCCCCTCAATGAACAGAGTTATTCCCTATTTCATTAACACCACTATAGAGAAGTCATCGTCTATAGAAATAGCAACGTCGCGAGTAGATAGAAACACTATAGAAACATCGCGAGTCATCAACGTCATACCGACCAGTGACCGGCCTTCATTTAAGATGTCTGTTGACCCTGGTCAATCCTTATTTGCGAATATACGGTATGCCTACGGACAGGATACCCTGTACCTCAACAGGAAGTTAATCTCTGAGAGGTGCAAAGTTGCACGTTTCAAAGAACATCTCACATTCAACCATAGGTGCAAGAAAGATAGCCTTTTGCCTAAGTCTCTCCGGGTTAAATCGCCAATTTATACTACCGATGGACACCGGATTGCCGAAGCAGCCAGCTTCCGATTCCTAGCTGCGCGTATTTTCTTGTGTCATAGGACCCTGACTAAAGCTGAGAGAAACCTACGTCGCCTCAAGGCACAGTTGGATTCTTTACTACGAGAAGATACTACGACCCAAATTCTTGAGCGTTCCACCAGCAAAGAGGAAATTCTCCGTCAACGCCTACGTTTGGAGCACGAGGGCAAATTTGCTTCACTTAGCACTAACATCGAACATCGCTCCCGAGTCAAGAAACAGGACAGTAGATGATTATAAATATATCCCGACCTCTTTCCGACACCGAGAAGAATGTGCTCTCTCGTGGCTTAAACTTTGCTCCCTCACCTCTGCCTATTCCAACTGCTAGGATTTTATCTTCGATCTAACGTGGTTTGGAAAGAATAGATAGGGATGTAGCAGAGCAGGTTCTAAGTTCCATCTCAGGAGTATTCAGTCATGCTGAACCACCTCGGGATAACATGTCAACGTCTGAAAGACAGGCCATAAGAGTACTGCGAAGTGACAAAAACATCGTCATTGTTCCCGCAGACAAAGAACGCACCACAGTGGTTTTAGACCATCGAGTCTATAGAGAGAAAGTTGCTGCGCTACTCTCTGACAGTACCATATACGGAGTGCTTACATTTGACCCAACTACCAGCAGCCAACGGAGAATGAACAGCATTTTGCCTAATTTCATTCTAAAGGCAAGCTCGACCGTAACCTATACGATCTATTACGATGCACCTTAGGTCACATCCCACGATTCTACAGCCTACCTAAGATCCATAAGGACGACCTCCCACTGAGACCTATCGTCAGCTTCTGCGGGTCTCCGACCTACCAACTGTCGAAGTATCTCGCTCACTTGTTGTCACCCCTTGTAGGTTACACTGATTGCACTGTGTCGACCTCCCAAGAATTTTCCCCATGACATTCGGGGCCTCCGGATCGGTGTGGGGGAGCGGGTGGTGTCATTTAATGTTAAATCTCTTTTCACATTTATCCCCACACCGCTGGCGGTTACGACTGCTCTGGGTTTGCGTAAGGATGAGACATTGCATGAAAGGACCAAATTAATTGCGGAGGAAATCTGCGAAAAGCTGGAATTTTGCCTTAGTAAAACTGTCTTCACTTTCGAAGGTACCATCTACCGTCAACTTCAAGGTGCAGCCATGGGTTCTCCTGTGTCCAGCGTGGTGGCCAACATTTGAGCTCGAAATGCTACGTGGTAATAGTTTTGGTGTTAAAACATGGAAACGGTACGTTGACGATACCTTTGTGGTCCTACCATCCAACAAAGTGAGTGATTTCTACAATTTTCTGAACAGCCTGAATCCCAGTATCCAGTTCACATTGGGAACTGAGGACAATGACTGCTTACCATTCTTAGATGTCCATGTCAGACGAAGTAGTGAAGGATACCTCACGACATCTGTATACTGCAGGCCAACCCACACTGACAAGTATTTAGATTTCAGGTCCCACCACTCGACCTGCCATAAAGCATCTGTTGTACGAACCTTGCACAATTGTGCTTAAACCCACTGCAGAACAGATGAACTCACGAAATAAGAGTTCCAATATGTCAACAGGGCTCTCAGACAAAACGGCTACCCTAGACGATTCATCGGAGGAACTGCTGCACTTCTGGATCATCCGTGCCTCGGGGAGTGGAGATGGAAGTGAAGGCCAATGTCGCCCTGCCATATGTTGAATGCGTTTCGGAAACGATATCGCGAATACTTCGGCGGGTCGGCATTAGGACTTTTTACAAACCATGCTACACGCTTCTCGACATGGTGGTGCACGTGAAAGAGCCGATTCCTCCCGGTGAATCGTCGGGAGTCGTCTACCGGATTCCATGAAAGATTGCAACAAGGTGTACATGGGGGAGACCGAAAAATCCGTCTCGGTACGCCTTAAAGAACACACCCGTGCCGTACAACAAAAAGACTTCAAGTCCCAATGCGCAGAACGTGCACTGACCGAACAGCACGAACGATTTTGATTCCCACGAAGCCATCTACAGAAACATCTCCAATAGGAGCAGCCGGTTATTTCTAGAATCGTGGGAATCTTACGAAGAGAAAGGAAAAGCAGTCAACAGATCGAACCAACCCTCGTGCTCAGACCGACACCTAACACGAAATCACAATGCCAACAACAACTAACATCCAGTATAGGGTTTCCCCACAATGAATTCACAGGGTGTATTTCACTGGGTTTCCCTAAGGGTTTCTCCACAATAACAGTATATATAGCACCTCTCACCGCATTCGCCGGATGAAGGCCGCAGCTGACGGTCGAGACGTAGCGAATCATCAACGTGATACCGACCAGTGACCGACCTCCATTTAAGAGAAGTCGTCTCTGTTACAGCAGCGTCCCTCATGTGCACCCACGTTTTTTATGGAAAAACGTGCATCTCCATGGTTTTAATTCATTACATTTTAAAGCGCGACTTTGAGTTACATTAACCTTACATATTTTTCACCGTATTTTTAGGTGGCTTTAAGTTATAGCTTTAACAGATATTTACCTGGCATTAATTTACTATTTTAGACAGTTGTTATCTGGCATTAAGTAATCCAATTTACTCAGAATTGTCCGTCAATTGAGCACATGCAAATCCATGTGCGAAATTTTCCCCTTTTCCTTTTAGTCCCATTTCAGTTGAAACTGCTTTTTAAATAAAGCAAAATTGGATTGATAACACGGTTGCGAATTCAATTATCTTTCCATTTTGGGGGAACACTTGTTCTTTTTCTACCCTCTGAAATGCCAAATAAATTAAAATGTCATATATACCGTCGAAAGACAAAACTGAAAAACCGCCATGACGCCAAGTGGATATGCTAGTCAAAGGAAACTTCAGCACGTTTACTCGCCAAAAGATAATACGTTGCCAAATGCGTTGTATTTTGTGAATGTGCGAACAGTAAATATAAGCACTTGGAGCAAATGGAATCCAAGGTGTGCAGGTTATGATGAAAAAGGGTGTTTAACAAGGATGAATGACCAGTGTGGAGAAATTTCAAAGCAGTTTACGTTTTTTTAAATGCCATAAAGAGTCTTTATGCAAAATCTGGAGTGGGTTTCTATAAAGATCATAGAACAGACATTCTTACTGTTTTATATATACATATATCGATTAGATAAACAAATTATTTGTCAAATTTTAAACAAGCATATTATAAAACGAAATCATCGTTCCATTTAACTTCAACGGATTATCCACATTCGCCATCCAGTTCTCTCATCCACCCCATTCTCAATCCGCCTTCAGCACCAACATGATTTGTGAAGAATATTACAGTTGGACATTATTTGAGAGCAAAACGGCTTTTCCAGAAACAGGGCCAAGAAAAGAATCTCGATTCATATGCATTAGTTGATTTTCGCGATAGGCGCAACGCGAAAGAATAAAAAAAAATACTGTTCTCTCCGCAGTTACGTTTTCGCCAAAGCTCATTTGTCTGAGTAAATTAGTCCCCGCGGCCTTCTTCATTTCGGGATCTCTCCTGACCTGCAGGGCTGAATCCCATTAAAGTAAAGATCCGAAGAGCTGCAGAAAAATGAGCCTAAAACAAAAATCTCACTAGCACAAAAGGGCATTCAAAGATTTGGCAAATAGCTCTTCTGTTCGCTGCAATTCTCTGTGGCTAGTGGCGCGGCGGAGGCGATACTTTTGCTGCAGGGGCAGTACAGGGAACGGAAAGGAACTCATGCACGGCGAAATTAATATGTGCCTTAAACATTTCAAACCTTTTAAGAATAGGTTTTATCACTTTCCTTGACAATATTCCGAGAGTTAATTGACCGATGCTTCAGGCTTGGAGTTCATACGGTCTTCTCGTTTTGATGGTCGTAACATTACTATCATTTGTTTTGATCGCGATCAATTTACAGTTGCCTCTGGGATGTTTCTATTCGTTTGTTGCTGAATCAAGCACGAGGGATTACCTGTCACTTACACGTTCATCCAATCGGATTTGAAAAATGATGTTTTACGAGGTGGAGGAATTTAATAACTATGTTATCTCTTTTTTCTTTGTTTTTCTTTTTTTAGGAGGTAGGGGAGGCTATACATTAAATCGTTTAACAACAAAGTGAGCTCGTCCTCTTACCTAAAGCTGCGGAATTCTTCATCAGACAAGTTTAAGAAGGTAGCCAACGTAACATATATCTCAATGTAGGGGAGGATGTGCTGTTTCCCCCACAAATGACGTCGATAATAAGTTCCCCAGATAAACGTCGGCGTAGCTTAAATAAAAAGGCAGTTTCTCCGGAGCTGATAGATATGTGGTTACAATACTGGCGTCAACAAAAGAACAAATATTCTTTACAACCATTAGTTTTGCCTTTGAGCAGTACACAGTTCGTGCTGTACAAATACGAAGTGTTTGCCCAGACACGTTCTTGAAACTTTCACTCCTGTTTCCTGCTACGGTTACCCTATACACGACTATCGGATCAAGAGAAATGTTTACATGACATACGCACCAGTTCTATTGGAATTCAAGGTTACTTTCGGTCATGTTCAATCACTAGTCATAAGATCTAAGTGCTTGTTAGGTCATGAGTATGAAAGCTACACCACGTGTATTGTGTTATAACTGAATTGCCGTGATTTCTCTGCGGATAATCATTTCATTTTCAGCTGTGTTTCGAAAATTATGAACTGTACTTCTTCGAGAAATTGTGATAATTACGTTCGAGGACTGCAACAAGTATTTATTTTTCGTTTTTGACTCTTCACATTCTATCTGCATTGTTCTCAGTTTGATTTATTATCTTTGATTTTCTTTACCCTTCCTCCACCTTTCTCACCTGTTTGCAAGAATCGGTTGATCATTACCGGCTAGCAGAACATGGGAATCAACCGGATAAGCATCTAAACTTCAAACACCAACGGTATCAGAAAATAAACTTTCCGAATTTCTTAAAAATCTCTTAAAAACATTCTGTAGAGATTACACTCACTGCCAAAGTTAGGCATGCCGACGAAAATGTTATGTCCCATAAGCCAATCTTAATTAGAGAGGTTCCGATTCGTAGCATGGATGTGTGTAATTATATTATGTAACAACCAATAACTGTTTCGTCTTGAGAAATATGCAAACAAAGGCAATCTCATAAGAAGCCAACTTGTGAACAGTTACAGAAATTGAATGTAAGTGCTCATAAAAGGTGTTTAGAACTTTCGTACGATTTCACTTCAAGACAGACGTGTGTCTACAGCTTCCAGAGAACGAATGGCCGATTCCGAGCCCGAGCGTGTTGCCGGACGCATTGAAGCAGGGCAATTAATCACAGACATTGCTCTTTTCTTCGGCGTTCATCATTCCTTAATTTCACAATTATAGGAATAATTCCAAATAAGCCAAACAGTTATCTCTAGACCTGTGGCTGGTCGCCCAAGGATTATGACCCCCGCTAAAAATCGATATATTGCTATTGTAACCAAATGGAATCGAAGAGCAACCTCCACTCGTGTGACATCTGTGGTTGCAGAGTCCATTAGCAAGGCGATATCTGCCACAAATGTGAGCCGAAGGTTACATATGAATGGTCTGCACGCTCGGGCACCACGAGTTTGTGTTCTTCTACCCGTCCAATCGAGAGGTGCAGGATTAAAGTGGTGTCCGTAACACGTCAGTTGGACTGTGTCTGATTGGGACAACGCTATGTCCATGGATATGTTGAGATTTTGCTCGAAACAAGATGAGAAGCGTGTTATCGTTTGAAGACTACAAGGCACACACAATCTGTCCCAGAACATCACGAAACATTACGTATTTCAAGGTTGAACGGGGTGTGGGAAGGGATTTCTTTGGAATATCGCACTGACCTGCACATCAATGGACAGGGATCTGTGACGGCTGTCCGATAACGGGATGAATACCTAGAACCCACTATGAGACTCTACGCTGTAGCAGGTGGTCCTCCTTTCATTTCAATGGATGATAATGCGCGTGTCCATAGAGCTGACATCGTCGACGACTGCCTTGAGAGTGAGGGGATTGCACGTATAGAGTTGCCAGGTAATCGTACGATTATAATACCATTGAAAACGTGGGGGAATTACTCAAACGTGCTGTGTGTACATGTTTTCCACCCCCAGCCACTCTCACTGAGTTACTAACTTCTTCCCACCTCTGACACATTGTCGAAAGGAAACACAACCACGCTTGCCTAAAGGTAACAAAATTCATACTTTTACACAACACTGTGGCCTGCACATATACTTTAATTCACACAATTTAATGACCCTCACAATTAATCCTTGGGATAAATACCACATCCCATGTTAGTGCAGAACTTCTTGCATTGTCGTACCCGCAGGCAACTCCGATTCGGACTTAAGGAACCCGAGGTTTATATCAGAAGAGAGTAAGTCCACAGAACAGCGGTTTCCAAACTTTCGTGTAAACATGAGTGTAACTTACTTTTCAGTAAATCTAAAATTGTCACAACGTCTCCTTCTCTGTTAAATATTGATTTCCACGAAGCTTTCTATATTATACTATTTTCGGAATACTTAGTAAATGATGCCAATCCAACTTCATTTCTTTCATGTGAATTAATACAGCTTGTTAAGAACAAGAAAAGAAACCTACTACAGGGTCTTTCCAGAAGACGATCTTCAGATAATGACAAAGTCGAGCCGATGGTTGATGAAATAGCTGTATACAATGTGCTACAATAAATATTTATCCAAACAACGTCGTTAATATTTGTTTCTTTCATCGTAATACGCATGAAGTGCAAAATCTTAAATGTACATTTTCAGGGCCATTTCGAAACTGGAACAAGTAGAGTACAGTAACAAAGGAGTTATGGTTTATTCAACGCAGGTGACGAACTACTATTAGCACTGAGCAAGCAAAATGCATAATCATATAACAGGACATTGCCAATGGATCCGGTAAATGAAGTAGCCGATGAAATCGATATATCAAAATTAATATTTGTGAATGCCAAATTGAATCCAAAGTGCTAAACATTAAACTGCTGGAGAATTAAAAGGAATTATTTTATAACAATTGTTAAGCTCTTCACACAGACTAAAAGCCAGCATGAATTATTCGTAAGCCTTAAGAAAATTGTTAGAAGAAACCACCTAAAGCCTCGGCACTCTTGAAGGGGACCCTATTTTGATACCTTTTTTAAATGAAGAAACTAGAACAATGAGAATCTTGTTGTACTAGGAATCATCCAAGCATAATCCAAGTTACCCAATTTGCGGATTTTATTGACTTTCTTGGAAAACGAGTCATAACCCTTGAGTCAGTGCAAATAATGGAACTTCCTCATATCAGTCCAGGAAGGATCATAAACTAAACAATCCCAACTGGGATTCTACTTACTATTATGTACCTGAATTGTGCGCATTCTGCAAGAAACGACATATTATTTATTGAAAAATAAACAGAA
>JJRW01S0001645.1:35351-50629 GCA_001188405.1 Loxosceles reclusa
ATTTCGAAGTGGCGTTTTTGTCTAGCAATTTCTTACGAAGGGACGTAAAGTATACGTCGTAAATGCATATAATTCGGTGTATAGAACCGACGTGATAAATGGTAATCCAAAATCAGATAACTACTGCGGGTTAACCACAAAAAGGCTTTGCCTTCAACTTTGATCGTCTTTTTTTATTCTTTGCTTCTCGTCACGTAGCCTTGTAACGCGGCACCTAATCTGCATTTTTGGTTTCAGTGGTAGCAAGAATACATGTTAATCCCGTGTTTTCGCGCTGCGCTCGCATGTTAGAAATTGGTTAGTATGAAGATTGGGTTAAATTTATTACAACAGTGAGAAGGGAACTTCATAAGCCGGAAATTTATGGGCCAGTTCCAATCTTTAAACCACTTGTAACCGATAGGAATGTCATAAGGAGGCTAGAATGGTGCCACAGTCATAAAACGTGAATTGCAGATAAGTGGAAGACTGTCATGTGGTCTGATGAATCCACATTCACAATGTCCCCAAACTCAGGTAGAAATTACGTGTGGAGAACGCCATCCCAAGGTTCTGATCAGGACTGCCTTGTGGCAAAGGTTGAAATGCCGGCCTCTGCCGGGCTAGTCAAGGAAACATGAGACTCTAAGTCACTGCAAATTTTGGTAAAATTTAACCTCGCTCAAATTTAAATGAATTTATGAGACTTAGTCAAAATATGTCAAAAAGTACAAGAAAGTTTTTTTAAACTTATCTGATCTCCAAAAAGGCCAAAAAGTAAGGACTCCCAATTAATTCTTATTCGACGTCTAGTAGCGGCAGTCTTACAGGAAGGGTTAGTCTCCGGATAACCTCACCTCTCTCTCTCTCTGCAGACTCGCTACAGAACGTGTTTTTAAAACAGCTGCTTAGTGACGTCATGGGTGACGTTCATTTTCCCTTTTTCCGTGTTACGGTTAGTGATTAAAGGTTAAAGTTAGCGGTTACATTACAAGGTCAAGTATGGTGAGGTGCAGTCATGGTTTGGGCAGCCATGTCATGGAAAATCATTAACTTAAATCATTAAAATTTTAGGAGCTGCTTGAAGCTACTTTAATCATTTTGCGAGGGAATTTTATTTAAATTTACCAGCTGGGATATGCTTTAGACCTATGTTGTGAAAAGGAAACATTCACAAGAAATTTTATGTTAAAATAAGTAAAACGAGTGATCATGGACCAAGATACTTTTTTTTGGTGTTCCGAAATTTCAGAGGAGAAAAGGACACAACCGGCCCTCTTCCCAAAATACAGCCTGTATTGTCCACCCACAAAATACCCCGTCGGCGTAGCTTAATGGGTTAAAGCGGCCTCTCCGGAGCTCTGAAGATGGCAGATCCGTAGGTTCGAATCCCGGCGACGACAAAAAGTAAAAAAGTTTTTTCTTTACAAATGGCGCCCGAACAGGGACACACAATAGTGACCAAGGACCCAACCGTTAGGTCCACCACTCAAGGTCAGCTCGATATCCTGACCTCTCTTTCAAGTGGGGGAGGATGTAATGTCCACCCACAAAAGACTTACAAGTAAGCATAGAATTACAGCGTCGTCGTAGCTTAATCGGTTAAAGCGGCCTCTCTGGAACTCTGAAGATGGCAGATCCGTAGGTTCGAATCCCGGCGACGACAAAAAGTGTTTTTTCTTTACAAATGGCGCCCGAACAGGGACACACAATAGTGACCAAGGACCCAACCGTTAGGTCCACCACTCAAGGTCAGCTCTATACACTGACCTCTCATTCAAGTGGGGGAGGATGTAATGTCCACCCACAAAAGACTTACAAGTAAGCATAGAATTACAGCGTCGTCGTAGCTTAATCGGTTAAAGCGGCCTCTCTGGAACTCTGAAAATGGCAGATCCGTAGGTTCGAATCCGGCGTCGACAAAAAGTAAAGAAGTTTTTCTTTACAACCCCTGCCTAATTTTAGACTAACAGATATGGAGAGGGTGCAAACATTTTTTAAGCAGAAACAACACGAAAAATATTATTCCGCATGAAAAAGACCGAGTTAGGAAAGTCTAGGAAAACGTTAAAATGACGTAAAGGCACACGTGAAGCCAAAGAAAAATTCGAGGTCCTTCCCCCCCTCACATTACACATTGATAACAATTGTTTCTTCGGCCATCAGTATAGCTCAATTGGGAGTGCGCTTGTTCCGGAACTCAGAGATCCCCGGTTCGAAAGACCGATTTATGGCAGTATAAAGACTGTTGGAGCGAAACTTTCAAATGGTTTTAAAAGTACATATTGAACCGAATTTTAGTTCCAAATTCACCATTTTAATTGTGGCATATACGTATTTTGAGTTCAAATTGAGGTGTTTGAAATTATTTATTCACTGAATTTGCGCTCATATTTTGCTCGAATTTTGTTTGAGAAGTGATTTTTAATTTTAAACCATTTATGTGTTTATTATATGCTGCATGGCATTTTGCTGACAATCGTATCTTTACAAATGGCACTCGTACAGAGACTCACACTAGTATCCAAGGTCCCAACCGTTAAATCCACCACTCGAGGTCAGGTCGTTACCCTGACCTATCTTTCGAGTGGGGGAGAATGTCATGTCCACCGACAAAGGACAGCATACCCTACCCGGATATTCGTCGACGTAGCTTAAATGGAAAAGCAGTTGCTCCGAAGCTGAACGTTCTGGGTTCGAATCCCAGCGTCGACAACGTTTCTTTGCAACGTTCGTGCAAGGCTTTAAGCCTTAAACAAAGAAATAAGTTAGTTTTAAATGCACCCCGTGTACAAACTGATAAAAATTTCGCAAGTTCTACCCCCTCTGATGCCGAGTTATAAGGACCAATCGGGCAGAAACTTGTAAAATGTCATTTACTCACATATACTCATGTAGTCATTATTGACGCAAAATTTGCATTAGTATATTTGTTTCTGCGCTCTTTATCCCATATAATATACAGCTTATAAAATTTTGAAACAGACTATAATATTGATTTATATGCAGTACATACGTTCTATTTAATCTGTAGCAAACAAAGAAATACCTGAAAGTGTCTTAACAGCCGGGAAAGAATCGGTTTAAGCAATGCTAAAATAATAAAAACTCGATGAAAAACAGTAAAATGGCTATTTCAGAAACACAATTTAAAACTCAAAAATTCGCTTAATTGAGTGCTATAAGTTTAATTTTTGGTTCTTCTGATGGCTCACTGCTATTTTAAAGGTTTTAGTCATTTTTATACGAGCAGGAAGGTGGACGTACACTATTTGACTAGAGCATCCAGGAGTCCACCCTTCACCGAGGATCGTTTTGAATACCTGTACTGGAAAGACCAGCACCCTTGAAGTAGGGCCTGGTAACATCACCGAGAAAAACAAGGCAATGATCCAAGGCAAGGAAGGTATCCCACCTGACCAACAGTGTCTTATTTTTTCTGTCAAGTGACTAAAAGATAGCCTAAAATTTTTCAGATTATAACATCCTGAATCTGCCGTGCATTTGGTTATTTGATTTAGATGTATGCAGATCTTTGTCAAAGCGCTAACTGGGAAACATTACTCTTGAAGTTAAATCAAGTGACACTATTGAATGTGTTAAGGCTAACTAAAGTGAATCTTGCTTCTTTTTCCTAAGATGAGTTTGTAGCAAACGCTCCTGGTCGCCGCCGGGACTCGAACTCGGATCTGTCAGCTCCAGAGAGAGAGAGAGAGAGAGAGAGACCGCTCTACCAACCGAGCAACGTCGACGTGTACCTGAGCAGTTTATTATCTATATCTATTGTTGAGGGAACCTCACATCCTATTTCACGAAGTTGAGAGAAGTCAGGACATAGGCATGACCTTGAATGGTGATTTCCCAACGCACAAAGGTCCATTTGTTCGGGCTCCAATGTCGCAAATACCCTTTTCTTTCGACGTCGGGATTCGAACCTGGATCTATCAGCTGTGAAGAGACCGCTCTGACAATTCAGCAAAGCCGGCGGGTACTTGAGTAGCTTATTATCTATGTTGTGGGGAAACCTCAAAAATTTGATCCAATAGGCAAATAAAAAGCTTAGAAATGAGGCTGAACTAGTTGCAGTCTAAGCAGCAGTTAGTTGGGTTCGGATTCGTGCTCCAGTTCTACCTCCCAACCCCGGCTCATAAAATATCATCATTTGGATATAACACCACGTGCATTAAAAAATGTACGTACGTTAAAAACTGCTTCAACTGGAACAGCTACCTTGCGAATTTAAAGCGTTAAATTGGCCTTCTGAAAGCGTCGTAGAAACGCATTGATTGACTCAGACTTTTGGTTCACTGCAAGTCTTCCTCAGACTGTCTTAAAAGCAAGCGAAAGGTTTTTGCGTGCGCTGCTTCAATCAGCAACGTTTCTCTGTGAAACATCGTTTATAAACGGCGATCTTTTCTGGCGCTCACGAAAACAAGTCGGGAAAAATCACGCAACGCTTTCTCTTTTATTTGCGCGGAGGCCGAGATCGTGGTTATTATAAACAAAGGGACTAAAACAGGAGTCGCGTACTAACCAAGAAAAAGATCGGGCTCCAAAATTATCTCTTTGAAAACATTCTGAGCGAGCTTGACAACTATTTTGGCTGCCGTTTGATAGCAGACCACACAACTTGCATTCGACGGTTACAAATGGCGAGATCGGTTGCAGGAAATTGCCCACCACGGCCGGCCCTTTCCAATACTCAGAAGGGGTACGGAATGGCCATTGGGTTCCTAATGTTATAAAAACTTTACAGATTGACAAAACAAAAATTTGCTCTCGTTGAAAAACAAATTCTAAAACAGCTATATTCAAAAGGCGCACACTGCTTAAGCGTCATACAGGAAAATACATTAACCATAAAATCAAGGACAAGAAAAATAAACTGTTGTAGTGTAAGCCTCCCAAACTGTGTAACTGTAGCTTGGAACAAAAAGAAAAGTCAAAAACTATTGCCAACCAATTCCCTGCCTGTTAATTTTTTAAAACCTGAACCACATAACTTTGACGGCAGATTCCAGGAGACTACTCCATTTATTACCCACACTATTTTGGGAGGAATTTGTGACGTAATACGAAGTTAATTTTTTCTCAGCTTAGCTTCATACTGTGCTGTAACCGTATACATGCTTGTCTCGAAGAATTCCTTATCCATATAGTGAACGCCGTGCAAAGTTCTTAAATATTTAATAAAATCTTCCCTTACTATCAGGAATGAATTTGAAAGATTCAGGTTTTTCAACTGCTGTACCAAAAACCATCGATGAATTTCTCAGGCATTTTCTGAGTTCTCTAACTAGTCTATGTCTTTCACGAAGTATGGCGCCTAAAATTGAATGGCATACTAAAGGTACGGACGTGCTAGCAATTAGTAGAAGGGAAGCATAACTTCTTTTGTATGTCAAGTAAGACGACATAAAAATATAGCATTTTATTATTAGCGTTATTTGCAACTATAAGACAACGAGTGCAAATTTGAAGTTCGTGAGGTACCCTCCTACAACACATATCAATGACAAGATGCCTCTACAACCGTCGGCATGGATCAATTGGTAGAGCGCTCATTTCACAACTGAGAGATTTGCCGTTTGAACCCCGATGTCGACAAGGCTACTATTTACAAGTCCTGTCACAATCACAGCTAAGTCTACAGTCAGCTGCAAATGTTTCACCACCAAACTAAGAGTTATATTCACAGTTTTCTTTGCCAAAATGCTGTACCTTCAATTTTTCAACAGTGAACTTCATTATCCATTGATCAGAGCCCACACTATTAATTTATTCAAGCCCTTTTGAAGGCAACGTGTGACACTCAGAATTCACAATCCGCAAAATCTAGTGCCATCAGTAAATTTTCTAATAAATAACTAAACCTCTACCCCTAAATAATTCACTTAAACCCATAAAGGCGCAACCTAGAAATCTCGTTACTTGCAAGTCGCCATTAAACAGCTCAAACGCAAACAAATTTAGGTCATTTAAAATTTTGCTTTGAAAGAATTTGCCTCTGCTCTCGATGGGATAATTGGTCGATTGAGATTTAGGCGGAAATTTGTCACAACTTACACAACTTGTTTTGCGCAACAACTCAGGCAGAATTATTATCCTAAAACACAGATTTATTTCCTTTGGCATTGAACTCATACAAATACAAACACTTCGAACACAATCAAACAGAAACGTAAATTACAACATTCGGTAATCAGAACGTACATTAACGGAGAATGTCACAAAATGCGTCCGAGTGACTCGACAGCTTGGTCATCCAGTCAGAAAAAACTGTGGTTCCCTTCGTACGCGATTGCTGAAAAGAGGGCGCTGCCATCGCAGTGTTGCTTTGACTGCCACCTACACCGGATACATTAGGTAAACACTGGTTTCCGTGGCTGCATAGTCATAACCGCCACAAATTATTATTGCTACAAGTTACTTGACTTTTACAAAATAAATTTATCGGAATAGGAAACAAAACAGAAATAAAACATACTTAAAGAAGGGCGTGAGGACGAATTTAGAAATGCAAACTGGTTTATTAACAGTAAAAAGTAAAATGACGAATATAAAACAGAAATAACCAATGAAAATTCAGAACTTGAGAAATTTACACATGTATTCACTACGTTAATACACACTTGATCTTTGTGATCTAGAAATTATAACTAGCTGACTATAAATGTCAAATACTAAACAACAGGAGTTTGATACTGCGATACACACTCTAAAAATCTCATACTAAATACTTCCGATAACAGAAATTTAATAAACACACTTATACAAAGAATTATACTATAAAAAACCCGGCTAGAATTATACATAACTCAAAATAAAGATAACGGGAGTGCTCTTTGCTTTTTACTGCGCTGACAGCCAAATCCACTCTTCCTAGCTCTCTGTCGATCTCCACAGCGAAATACAACAAAAGCTAAATTACTCCGCACACGAACGCAACAGAACAATAAAACACAGCAGTTTAAATCACTGGAAAGATGGTAAACCAGTCCACAATGGAACCCAAGTACCGCCCGTAGGTCGCGAGAATCACCACGGGCAAGCGACGTTTCGAGAGCCGAGAAGCTCTTTCACTTGCCGAAAACACACAAGACTCGTTGCACAAACTTCAATTATCGTCAAAGAAATACGCTTCGAAACCGCTTTCCTGATCCCAAGATAAAATTCGAAACAAAACCTCTCAAATATCTCTCGCAAGAACCAGCTCAAAGCGCAGTGCTGTTCCTTATAAACTGCCTTAGAATTTACTCGAATATCCCGGCAGAAACAACGCAGAATTCCCTATATTTCCCACTCCTTTTTCCTTTTCTTCCTTCTGCGCGAGTGAAATGAATAGTCGCTATTAAGCGCACTCTTGGGCAAGTGTCTCTTTCTATATCACCATTTTGTAACTGTGATGCACAAACGCATCACAGATGGCACCACTAAACAGACAAACTTTTTCTTTACGTTACACTGTTTGTCGTTTCCTTGTCGCAATTTATAATTTTAGGCAGTTTGTCTGAGGAAAGTATATACACTACCATTTGTGAACCGAAATACTATGAACTATGTTCATAGTATTTCGGTTCCCAAACCGTCATGTTATCGACCCCAACAACAGAACGTAGTATTAGAACACAAAGGATATTAGAACACACATCCGAACAGCGTGGCGCAGTAGGATAGCGCGCGAGTTACGTTAAAACTCGAGGACGCGGGTTCGAGTCCCAGCCGCTGTTCATGTTTTTCTCCCTCACACAGAACTTTGTCATTTATCAGAAAGCAGCTAGCTTTCGGGAGGCTGAATGCCGTTAGCAGCAAGTACAAAAATAACAGTGACTTTAACTTAAACTCAATGCTAGGGTTAAATAGTGATTTAATTCAGCTTTATTTTAAACAAGTATTAAAAAACTTATCTTTAAAGTTAGAGAATCGACTTGTTGCTGTTTGAAAACTTAACTTCTCGACAACCGTATGTCTTCCGCAATGCTTGTAATGTCCACCCACAAATGACTTTAACTAATAATAACGTTAATAATCTACTCAATTACCCAGTCGGCGTAGCCTAACCGGTAAAGCGGTCACTCTAGAGATGGCAGATCCGTTGGTTCGATCCCGGCGTCTCGACAACTTTTCTTTATAAAATGGCGCCGAACTTAGCGACTCACACTACTGACCAAGGACCCAATCGTTAAGTCCACGACTCGAGGTCAGGCCGTTACCTTGATCTCTCTTTGAAGTGGGGGAGGATGTAATGTCCACCTATAAATGACTTTAATATAAGCTACTCAGTTACCTCGTCGGCGTAGCTTAAGCAGGAAAGAGGTCACTAAAGATGACAGATCCGTTGGTTCAAATCCCGCCGTCGACATAAGTCAAGTTTTCTTTACATGCTGACAATACTTATTCCGAGTTGATTTTAGTCTTCTTCAAATATTTAACATCCCTTGCACGCCCCCCCCCCCTTTTTTTTGTCTCTGACGTCATTTTGACGTCTTCTGCTTTGCCTAACCTTTTGGTGGCACCTTTTTTTTTTCTTGTGAGAGACGAGACTTGGTTAAGAGGGTTGTTACTCTCTTGGGTTAGGTTCTGTTAGTGAAGTTTGGAATTAGTTTGTTGGAGGATTGTTATACATTATTTAAAAAAACATATATATTCAACGTTTTAGAAGAGAAATTTCATCAGGTATTAAAGCTGTCGTAATTGGTTAGAAGCATTGAATATTCTTCTGCTCCTTTAGAAATCGAACCCGGAACTTTCGTTTTGCACAGGATGAAGCTAACTGCACATGTAAGATAGATTTTTAAACATACTCCACAGCAAATTGTACCTATTTCTTTTTATTATTATTATTATTCTGCCCGACATCTCGTCCCTATCACCTACCCAACCTCCAAACCTACTTACACCTGACATCATCACGACACCTCACTCGGCATCCCGTCCCTACCACACACCTCACTTGAATCATATCTACCCGTCTACATCTAACATCGAATCATACGACATCTCGCCCAACATTCCCTCTCAATACCACCTGCCCTATACTACCCCAACTTTAGTTGGGTTCCACATGCTGCCATAAGTGTTCAGGCCCTCTTCGAAGTATAATGTACACCGCTGTTGCTTCTCCTAGCTCCCCGACGTTCTCCATACATGTCGCCTGTTGAACCTCTCTGGAATACGATTTTTCGGCACCTGGACCTTCAAAGCCTTACAGTTAGTCAAATACCAGTCAACTGTGGACTCGCGGACAAGCAGCGCGGTAACATCGAAAGCCTTTTCAGTTCGATTGACGACGTATTGAAATCCTGATTGCAGTTTTAGAGGATTTACAAATTGTTGGTTTTTCACTTAATATAATTGTGCACTCTGCGGAAAATACTTCGGCGCAGTTATATCAAGCTGTTAATCTTTGGCATACATTTCATATTAATTGCATGATTCCTTTATGGTGTTGCCCTTTCAAGAAATAGTAGTGTGCATTAAGTTTCCAAATGGAATAAAAATAGACAAATACTCTCGGTATACTAAATAACATTAATAATTTTAATGCAAAAATAAATTAATGTGTGACATAAAAAAGACAAAACAAGTTGAAAAACACTTTCTCTCGTCTCGATGCGAAACTGAGAGTGCTAGATGTTTGCAGCGCGAACGATGTAAAGAAAAGTTGTCGATGCCGGGATTCAAACCTGGAACGTTCAGCTCCGGAGAGACTGCTTTCCCATTTAAACCACGCCGACACGTAACTGGGTAGCTTATATGAAAGTCCATTGCGGGTAGACATTACATCCTTCCCCAATTGAAAGAGAGGTCAGGATAACAACCTGACCTCGAGTACTGAACCTAACGGTTGCATCCTTGGCCACTAGTGTGAGCCGCTAACTTCATGCGGCATATGTAAAGAAAAGTTGTCGACTCCGGAATTCGATCACGGAACGTTCAGCTCCGGAGCGACTGCTTTCTCATTTAAGATACGCCGAAAGGTAACTGAGTAGCTTATATCGAAGTCCTTTGTGGGTGGACATTACAATGCTCGATGCACAAAATCTTTCTGTTTTTAAATTACTGCATTAGTATTTTAAAAGCTCTAAAAGATCTCGAAATCTAAATATTTTATTCCTAGGCAACGCCGCGTGCTACTTTAGCCTACATACACACTGGCGAAATCACATAAAAAAAAATACAATAGCTCGCAGTTCTTTTGCAAATGAGTAAAATTGGGCTAACGAAAATACTCTTTCGCTGTTTCAAAATATATGAGGAAAAGTCCTTTCTACAATAACTGAATTATTACTAAAAGTATTAACTTTTTCCGCTGAGAAGAATAAAGTGCAGCTGAACATTAAACTATCGAAGGAAGCGCTGCGACTGCTTAGTTCCAGAGCTGCACGAGTATTTTGCTTGTTTGCCACAGCAGAATAGTTCGCGAAGTGACATTAAGCAATTTACATGTTACAACAAGTTTGCTGAGCGTAAGCGAATAGCTAAAGGCGCCTCACAGTAGCTAAAAGACTTTATCCTTATTAAAAAGACAAAGACTTTATCCTTATTAAAAATACAAATCTGCTACTTAAGCGGAAAAATCATGGCGTCGTGATCAGAAATGTGCCGTTTGTTTGGTCGGGTAGTAAGTAGTAGGAAGTAGGGTTGGGGGTAGGGCAGATGATGAGATGGGATGTCGGGCGAGGTGTCGTATGATTCGATGCCAGGAGTAGGTAGGTAGGGTTGGAAGTAGGGTAGGTGATCGGGACGAGATGTCGGGCAGACGAAAGGAGGATGAAAGCTATCGTGGCCTTGAGAGAGAGACCAAAGGCGATTTTCTAAATGTTCTTCATTTAGACGGAGCTACACGAAACATGGAACACAGGGTTATTATTGGACTGGAAATGGTAGCTTCTTTCGAGTGGGTCATTAGTCATGCATAATTAATAAATAAATAAGAATTGTGGTTTTTGTTTTTGTTCCGAGATCCATCTATTATCAAAGAAGAAACATGTGAAACGACTATGTGTTGTTTTTAAATTCGCCTAAATTAAAATGATTTTAATGGAATAAATAAGTAAATAAAATATCATTTTAAATCATAAGGCTGAATCTGAAACATTATTCTATATATTTTTTTTTTTGAAGTTGCAGCAAACGTATACATTGAAGTGCCAAAACTCATGAGATAGTAATATATAAATATCCAGGTGAATATTTTCTAAGAATACTTAATGCCGAGTGATGCGTGTAACAGATTCATAAATGGGTAGTGCATTGTCAGTTCATTCAGCTGGACGGTAGTGAGTCCTGTTAAACGTTTTCTAAGGTGATTATGGCTATACGACGAGAATTGACCGACACTGAACGCGGAATGTCAGTTGGAGCTAGACGCACGGGACATTCCATTTCTGACATTGTTCGGGAATTCAGCATTCCTCTATCCACAGTGTCAAGAGTGTGCCGAAAGTAGCTGATTTCAGGCATTACCTCCCACCATGGACAAAGCAGTGGCCAACCGCGAGTACTTAACGACCACGACATCTGAGTAGAGTAGTCAGTGCTAATATAGGCAAGCGACACTGCGTCAAATAGCAGCAAGAATCAACAAATCACGTACTATGCACGTATCCATAAAGTCAATGCAGCGACATTTGGCGTTGACCGGATATGGCAGCAGAAGACCGACTGAAGTGCCTTTACTAGCAACCCGCCATCGGCATCTGCGCCTATCTTGGGGTCGTGAATACACCAGTTGGGCGATAGATGACTGCAAAAACGTAGCTTGGTCAGATATGTCACGGTTACAGTTAGTACGAGCTGATGGTAGAGTTCAAATGTGGCGCAGACCTCACGAGGCCATGTCCCCAAGTTGTCGACAAGGTACTGTGAGAGTTGTTGGAAGATCCATAATGGTGCGGTGCATTTTTCCATGGCATGGAATGGGTCCTTTGGCCAAACTGAACCATGCACTGACTGGAACGCGTTATGTTCAGCTGCTTGGAGACTATTTTCAGGTATTCATGGACTTCATGTGCCCAAACAACGACGGGGTTTTCCAGGATGACAATGCACCATGTTTCCGGGCCAAAATCGTTCGCGATTGGTTGACGAACATTTTGAAGAATTCCAGCGAATGATGTGACCACCTAAATCGTCGGACATGAACCCCAGAATATATTTGGGATGTAATATAAAGGTTCGTTCATACGAAACATCCTGCCCCTGCAACACTTCCGCAATTATGGACGGCTATACAAACAGCATGGCTGAATATTTCGTCCGGGAACTTCCGACGACTAGTTGGCTCAATGCCGCGTCGAGCTGCTGGACTTTGCTGGTTTGCTGGTCTAAAGGTTGCTGGTCGCGTTATTAGGGGGTATTCCATTACTTTTGGCACTTTAGTGTAATGTATGCCTAACATAAGCCTGCTCGAGTCAAGCAGAAAATCTCAAAATGCTCTTTACGCTAACAGCAATAAATCTCAAGTAATTGTTTTCTAATAGCAATCGCAATTCGAAAGTCCGTATCTAAATCTTAATAACGTATGATCCTTTTCACGTTTATTCCATTACTTTCTTTAAATTAAAGTCAATACTTAGGCTAAATAACTTTATTTTAAAATAGTGTTAAATTACTCACCTTTAAAGTTAGAGAATCAACTTTTATAATAATAATGATAATAAAACATAAATGTTTGGTTTGTTACGCTTAAAAGATTACTCTTAAAACTTATACAACACGTTTTCAACCCGAAACAGCATAATATTTACTCTCCAGACAAAATTTCTTTTTTTAGGAAGAGTTGTTATGCAGAATCGCGGAAAATACACTGAGGAAATAAAGGATACTCGTACAAATATGTATCCTTTTCTTCTGCTTTTTCCTTTTGCGAAAGAAAATGCCTCCGATATGTAAAAAGACTTATTTTTACGTTCCCAACCGTTTCGGTATTTTTAGTTCCTACTATGCGGAATACTGCTACTATGGCAGCACCGTCTTTTCTTTAGACATTCGCTCTCCCAGTCTTGGTTGGCATATTTTTGTAAACATTTTGAAAATGCGCTCTTGTAACATGCTAGGGTCTCCCCGAATGCCCCGGCTAACTCCTCATGAGAGGGGACCGAACCTGCATCAAAACTGTCGGTTTGCACACTGGGTTCCATCCAAAAATAAACGTTCACTACGTTTAAGGCTTGAAGCCTTACAAAAAGTTCAGAACTCATTTTGAGTTTCACTCCCAATAAAATAAAAGTCCAAACAAATATCCAATCGTATGAAACAAGAACTTTTCGTAATTTCACTTAATCAAAACTTAACGTAACTAAGATAGCAGTATTTTGCTACATGAAACATAGGGAAATGAAAACTCAAATAGGTTTTTTAAATTTATGATGGAATAAACTTTTAAGACTACCAGTCTTAATACAAAAATCAACTTTGATATCAGGGAAGTGCACACACACACAATGTGGCACATAAATCCAACAAATCTAATAAAACAACAACATATTCTACGATGTAATTTTCAATAAACCAAGTCAACAATTAAGTAATCTTAATTGGTGAAAGTCCAGGTAATGTTTAAGAAAACTGCAAAGGTACTGTTACGAGTTACTGGGTGTTAAGAATATACACTGTCTGGCCAAAAGTATCCGGACACCCACCGAAAGAAGTGGATCTGGCCGGTGCCGTAATTTGATGCTAACCGACAGCTATAAAACCAGTGATAGTGGTTTGTCAGGTCATATGTATGCGTGTGTGAGACAATGAGTAAGTCAAAGGAGCTTAGTGACTTTGATCGTGGCATCATAGTCGGATGCCACTTTCGTTCGTGCAATTTTGGACATGCTACAGAAGCCAAAATCCACTGTGAGTGATGTAATTGTGAAGTGGAAACGTCGCGCGGCAATGAAACTGCAGAAAATCAAAGTGGCAGAAGTGGCAGGCCGAAAAAAATTAGTGAACACAGCCGTAGAACTCTAAAAAGGGTCGTGACACAAAATCGGAAGTCCTCGTTGGTTGAAATTACTCAGGAGTTCCAAAGTTCATCAGGCGTTAGTATTAGCAGCAGGACTGTTCGTCGAGAGTTACAAAACCTGGGATTCCATGGTCGTGCAGCCGCTCACAAACGGAACATCACTCCCCAGAATGCGAAGCGTCGATTGCAATGGTGCAAAGCTCACCGTCATTGGATTGTGGACCAGTGGAAAAATGTTCTTTGAAGTGATGAATCTCATTTTACAATCTGGCAGTCCGATGGCCACATCTGGGTGTAGCGGATGCCCGGCGAGCGCTTCTTAAGTGATTGCATTGTGCGGAGACTGTCAAGTTTGATGGTGGCAGCATCATGGTATGGGTGTGTTTTTCAGTGTTTGGCCTGGGTCCCGTCGTGCCTGTGGTTGGAAACATGAACTATGAGATGTATGTGGACAATATGGGCGATGCTGCTCTCCCAACTCTAGGGCAATATTTCGGGGAAGGTCCATTTCTCTTCTAGCAGGATAACTGCTCCATTCATACATCGAGACTTGTGCAGCTATGCTTTGACGAAATAGGTGTTCCAAAACTGGACTGGCCTTCTCAGAGCCCCGATTTCAATCCCGTAGAACACCTTTGGGACGAAGTAGAACGCCAAATACGAGGACGTCGCCAACCAAACTGAGCATCCTCGCTGCCAGCACTCATTTCCGCTGTGATGGACGCCTAGAATTCTATTCCTATTGCCACCATGTAAAGAAACACTTTACTTTTTGTCGACGCCGGGAATCGAACCCGGAACGTTCACCTCCAGAGGAGCCGCTTTAACCGGTTAAGCTACGCCGACTCTTGTCTGTCGAAGCTTATTTTGGTTTGTTCCGTTTTTCCTTGTGTATATTTGACGAGGGAATTCTGTTTCCTAATTTGGACGGCGGGGGTGTTCTCCGCGGTTTTCTCGATTTCTGACGCGGTCGGCCGTGGTGGGCTTTTGCCTGTTGCCGGCTTTGATATTTGTATTTGTATTGCATTTGTATATTTTTAAGTCTTTTGTGGGTGGGCATTACAACCTATCAAAAACTGGTGGAAAGTCTCCCCAGACGTGTGCAAGCTGTCATCGATGCAAAAGGGGGACCACTACCGTATTAATATCTGCCTGAAGACTCTCCGAATCCGTACCACTGGGTGTCCGGATACTTTTGGCCAGATAGTGTATAACTAGATAAACAAAATAAAATAGTTTATTACGAAAAAAACAAAAGGGTAAACAAATATAAACCAAAATAACTAAACAGATTACAAAAACTTTAAGTAATTTAGAGATTCACCAGATTCACAAAGAT